>FIZT01048082.1:0-43419 GCA_900065295.1 Paracoccus marginatus
CATTTTAAAATGGCGATATTTCTCATTATATCGAAAAAATCAAAAAAAGGGCTCTGTAGCGAGGTTAGAAATGCTATTTTTTACAACATATTCAAATTTCATTGAATTTTACCCAGCCGTTTTTGAGAAATCCTGCAGAAACAGCCCCATTTACAATACATTACGTGCCCCGGTTGCTTATGCAATCCCTCATAACGCGAAGAACCACCTTAAAAAAAAATAAATAATTTTTCATGATTTCATCAAGTTTTAATTGCTTTTAAATATTTTAATTACAAATAATTTTTTTTCATCACCAAGTTTTTTAGATTCATTCATTTTCTTCAAATTGTTTAATTTTTTTATCAAACCTTTTTTTTTCTTATCTTTTTCAGACTCTGCTGCAGCGTACCTCCAGCTCAGTGGTGGCTAGCGGTCGAAGACGAACTGAAAGCCGGTTACTTGGGTATTCTAAAATGCCTCTGTAAGAATAAAAAGATCAGCGACCTGTTCAAGGAAAGCCCTCGTAAAAGTATCTGTCGTTGCACCGTCCCATCGAACAAACCACTCAAACCAGTTCGCTCGTTCAGCATCTCAGATGCAGATTCGACATCGGGCGATTCCGGCATGGAAGTCGATTCGTCGTCGTGTGGATCCGAATCGACCAAACCGCAGAATGCATCATCTACTGTGGCGTTTTCGAGCAAACAAAAAGCCGAAGACAGCGATACGGACGAATCGAAGAATACAGACTACGATAATGGCGCCATCGCGGAATCGCTGACCGACGGCGGGTCATCGTCCGAATCTGTATCTTCGGCAGAGTCGCAGCAGCAGAAATGCAGCTACTGTTGTTACAATTCGGAGACGAGGAGTAAAATCAATACCGATTTGTTATCGATCAAGATGAAAGTGCACAATAATCAGTACAGCTCGTTGTTGAATTTTCATCAAGAATTGATCGGCGTAATCGACCAAGTCGAAGAGCTAGATTTAATACAAACGTACAAGGAATCGTTGAAAAAATTCTTCCCCTGGTTCGATCCCGAATGCCCCGAGTTGCACAACGACGACGATGTTGAAGAACCAGACCACGCCGAATGTTCGACCGTTGGCAACGCCGCCGGTGAAAATGGCGCGTCGTCGACTCGTGCAGATTCAACCAAAGCTGAATCTTCGCCAGCTGCCGAAGCCGAAGATGAAGAAGGATACGATAATTTAAGAAAACTGATCGCAGCCGACGAATACGACTACGATAATTTCAAAATGCTCGACTTACGTAAATGTAACCTGTGCAAAGGTACCGGCGAAGCTGTACCGTCCGAAGGTGGCCGTCTCATTTACTGCGGACGTAACGAATGGGTGCATTCGAACTGCGCCTTGTGGTCCTCAGAGGTGTTTGAGGAGATCGACGGATCGTTACAGAATATTCATAGCGCTATCAGTCGAGGTCGCCAGATACGGTGCACGGTATGCGATAAAAAGGGCGCCAGCGTCGGATGCTGTTATAAAAACTGCACCCTTACGTATCATTTTTTATGCGCCAAAAAAGCCAGCTGCGTGTTTCTGCAGAATCGCACCATATATTGCCAGAATCACGATACGAACGAGGTCACGTTGCCTTTCTTGAGCAGCGAGAAGGATTTCGAAATACTTAGGCCGGTTTATATCGAAATGGATCGCAAGAAGAAGAAGCTAGAGTGTCATTCGAACGTTAAACTGAGAATAGGATCGTTGCACGTTGAGAATTTGGGTAAAATCGATCCGCATTTGTCCGACAATCCGAAATATATTTTGCCTATCTATTATCGATGCACGAGATTGTTCTGGTCGACCACGAAGCCGTGGAAGATCGTCCAATATCATATTCAGATCAAGCTCAGGTACTGTTATCAGCCTCATGGGTGCGATTCGGAGGTCAATTACACGGTCGATCATTCTCAGCCTATGGCCGGAACGTCGAAAGGTGAGTTGAACGTTGATTTGTATAGTTGAAAAAAAATGAGAGGAAATTCTGCGAAAATTTTCATTTTTTTTTTAATTTTATAAAAAAGAAAAATTATTGAAATTGTTTGAAAATTCGAAAAAAGAAATGCAAATTAGAAATTGAACAAAAGAATTGACAAGTTTAAGAATTGAAAGAAATTATGAAAAAATGATGTAAAATGATTCACTTTGTACGTAGAGAATCCTTAAATTTTTCAAAATTGTAAAAACTGTTTCGAAAAAAAATTAATTAAATGCCAAAAAATATTTTGAAAAAAATGAAGAATTCAAAATAATTCCATGAAAAATTAATTTAAAAATTTCAACAAAATTAAAAATTGAATAAATGTGAAAAATAAAAAAATTTAAGTTTGAAAATTGTAAAAAAAAATTCCTAAATTTTTTAAAATTAAAACAATTGTTTTACGCAAAAAAACACGTGAAAAAACTTCTAGAACTAAAAATTGAGCAAATTTCCAAAATTTTGAAAAATCAAAAATTGTAAAAAAAATTATTAAAAAAACATCGCATTGAAAGAAAGGAATTTTTCATTTTTTTTAAATGACAAAAAATTGTTTTGGCAAAAAAAAGTCATAAAAATAGAAAAGAATTTAAAAGTACATACCTAAAAATGAAATGAAAATTCCTGAAAAATTCACAAAAAATAATTTTCATGAAAAAAATGATTTTGTAGCAGAATCCTTCGAATGACCGAATTTTTTATTCTTTAATGAAAGAAATTGTGAAATCGATTTAAATCTCCAATTTTTCCTTCTATTTTTCAGGAACTTCGACGACGTTATCGAACAACGACGAAGAAGTAGTGAAACACCTGGTCAGCGAAATGGTAAACAAGATAGCCAGTTCGAAAGATGACTATTCGAGCATATTCATGGGCTCTCAAGGCGGAAGTGGCGATCTGTTATCGCCCGAGCTTCAAGAAGCCATTTACCAAGACTTGCCCAACGATTTGCTGAACGATAAAACCTTACACGACATTTGGAAGAATTACGAAGACGCGATGAATGTGAACGACCCGAGCACAAACCAGTGCAACGATAGAAATACCGTCGCAACGGCTCAGTCATCGTTAACACTGCTGACGGGCAAGAAACCGCCTCACATAGTTCGCGCTTTAGCCAACGCAGCTCATCGCGACGAGCGAAAGAATGCGAAGAAGACGAAATACGCGAGTACGCACAACGGAGGCGGAAACCGTCGCAGGTCATCGGACGACGTCCGAGGCGGGTGTAAAAATAATAAATACTTACGCGACAAGAATATCTGCGAAGCTGAACCCGGTTCGGTGAAGAAATCAGTTCACAACCAAACGTCTCCGGAGACGATATTGGGCGGTTCGATGTTTTACAACGAATTGTGCAATAAAATGAAGAGGAAAATTGATTACGAAAATTCTTCGTTGATGGTGGCCGCCTCCGCAGGGTTGGCTAACGCGAAAAAGAAACATTACGACGTGGCGCCGACCGATTTCTACCACGAAGCGGCCGAAAGAACGTTCAAGCCTACGTACGTGCAGTCGTACGAGAAAATTTTGCAGCTCGACGGTATGGTGGATATTTCGGACGAGGAACCGGTCAAGTGTATCCGATGCCATCGCACTTACCGTACGAGTTTGAGTTTCGAGCGTCATTTGGACGTTTGCAACTCGGACGATTTCAACGATTATATGATTTCGTCTTGCGAAAGCGACACGTCCAGCGAAGAGGATAAAATAGCGGCCGCCGAAGGGCCCGCCATGATCGCCAACGTATTCGATATGAACCAACAGCAGAAATACGTGATCGCCATCGACGATCATCAAAATCCGACAGCCGTTCAGTACGTTTCGGCCGCGTCAAACGTGTGCAACATGAGCGCAAACACGATGTACTCGTTCGCCGGAACCATGCAACAGAACCAACAACAACAGCTGACTATTGCTCCGCAAGGCGCTTTCCTGCAAAAGCAAGAATGCCTGACGATGACCTCGCAACAACCCCACCTCATCCAAGATGCGACCGCGATGAAACAGGAAATGTACGCAACAGCCACGTTGAATGGAATCACCGGGGCAGTAACTCAGCAGCCGGCGAACACGCAATCGTTCCAGATGATTCAGCCAACCTACGTAATCCAATCGTATCCCAAACAAGAAGTAATACCTACGTACGTAGCGGTCAACAATTCAATCACCGACTGTATTCGAGCTCAAGAGACACTGATCCAGCCCCAGACCCAGCTACAGCTCCATCCAGTCACCACCACCACCGTCAATCAACCTTCGATGAATTTCCAATCCGTCATACCTACCATTTTGGGAACCGTTATGCAACCCAGTGTCATCGAAACGCCTACCTATATCATTAACACGGCACCTCCGCAGAATACGGCCGAACTGTTCGCTACCCAAAATAATATCTTGCCGAATCAACCGGCCACCATGTTATTCGGCATGGAGACGGTAGTCAGCAACACGGTCATGTCGTCTAGTCAGTTTATGACCAGCGAATCGCATCTGGCCGGAAATATAGGGTCGTCGACTATGTACCAGACGACGACGACGCAAGTCTTTCAAGCTGCCAAGCAAATGCCGCCCCCTCCTCAGCCTATGCCGACGTCCGGATTTATAGTCGTCAATTCGCCGATACAACAGATGCCTGTTCAGCAACCAGCTCCGATGCATGCTGCTAAACCGATTCAGATTCAGACGACTTCGGGTATGTTGGATTTATTTTAGGAAAAATTTCGAGGTTTTGGTTTTTGAAAAATTATTAAATCGAGGTGGCAAGTTCGAATGCAGAAAATATGAAAAAATTAGAAGTTTTTGAAAAAAAAAATTTTAATAAAAAAAAAAATTAATGTAAAATTGTCGCACCAACTGATGCAGAATTTTTCTGTAAATGTCATTTTTCAATTTTTTTCATTTCTACTAAGTTCTCTATTTTTTCTAAATTTTCAGCTAAATTTAAAAAAAAATTCCAGCTGTTACGATGGCTTTGGCTTTGAAAATTTGAGAAAAGATCTTTTTTCATGTTTAAAGACCGCAGGAAGTCAAATACGACAGCTCCCACGATGTCAAAAAATATGAATGTTTAAACCTCTGTGGGTTCAAAACTTTAAAAATTCGTTATTTCCGAAGTTGCGAGTCATAAAAAGTCAAATTTGATATTTGGGATGCGTCTAAGGTCTTATGCCCCTATGAAAACTGATGTTTGGCAACGTAGCCCTCTTCCCCTTGACTCTCACTATCCACCTGTGGTGGTTTGAGTCCACTCCGAGCAACCCTTCGCTAGGTAGATGGTCCAAAAAATGGACTTTATTTCAAAATTCATCGCATTTTGAGGTACTTTGAAAACTGATTTTCGACAACGTATCACCCTTCCCCTCGACTTAGCCCCCTTCCATTGCCTTCATCTATCTATCTGCGGTTTTTTCCCACCTATTTTGTTCCCATTGACAAGAATACAGCTCTTTTAAAACAACCGGGGTGGTCAGTTTTTGACAGATACAATGGGCTGATACTCCAGATGTGCCTTTTAGGAGTTTTGAGTGGTTGGAACCTTTCGGCCACGTTTGAACCCTGGGGGGAGGGGGTTCAATTTTTACAATATTCACTGTCTTTTCAACCTTTAGTCAACCTTATCTGATTTTTTTCAAATTTTTGAGTTTTTATGCTTAATAATTATTATTATTATTATTTTTGCAGCGACAAATAATGTGCCGGAAAAGTACATGTTCGTGCAGATGAACGCTCAAAATGTGACGAATTTCAAAGCAGCCGAAAAGCCAAAACCGATTATAACGAAAGCGGTTAAAAATAACGTTCCGCCACGAGATAAGCCGTTGAAAATAATGAAAGTAAAAAATAACAAGCCCCTGTATACTGCACAAGTCACGGTTTCTTCTCCAGTCGCACCCTCTGCGCCCGTCCCGGTCGTTTCCGCACCACCACTGCACCAACTCGACAAACCGGCCGGCACGATGCCGAAAAATGGCTACGTTGGATCGACGATCAACGGTCTGCATTGTCAAATGAAACCCAACAACATCGCGAATTCGAACTATCAGCAACCTGTGGCGATCACAACGGCAAACGCGTCCATACCACCTCGTAAATATCTGCAACAGCCGGTGCCCGTGGCTCAGGTGGTTCCTAGACAGAATCCAATGTTGGCTCGGAAGAGATTGCCCAATCCTGGCGCTCTGTCTGTATCCACGTCTACGACCGGTGCAGCGAAGCTGCAAAAATTACCCAGTCCGAAGGTGGACAAATGTGTAAATACGGATAACGATATCGTCAAACAGGCTACGGCCGCAGTAGGCGTTTCAACTGCCAGTACCAATACGCAGCCCGAGTCGGCCAACGAGCAAACCATCCGGATTAGCTATACGATCGACGAGAAAACTCAGCAAGCGCTGAACATAGCAGCCGGAGCTCCTACAGCTAAATCGTGGCAGTTGAATATACCTTTGGCGGAAGCTGCTGAGCAGACCGTCGTTCAGAAAGTGGAACCGGAGCTCAAAGCGACGCCTGCAGTTACCGCAGAGGTGGTCGAGACGCTCACACCCGCGGTGGTTGAGCCATTCGTACCTGCGGTGGTCGAGCCACCCACATCTGTGATGATCGAGCCACCTTCCAAGATGGAAATTTCGCGTCACAGTATGCCGGAATTGGATTTCTTCTCGGATACTGCCGGGCCCAAAATAACGGACCAGCCGAACCGTGCGATGCCTAAAATTGAAATCAAAAGCGAATCTGAGAAGCTGTTCGATGAATTGTTACGACAGCATATGCTCAGTATGGAGAACACGACAACATCGACACCTAAAAGTACTGCCAACAAAATCACGTCGCCAGCGACGCCGCAATTCGACCATGCCACGTCGTCTGCCAAAACTGACGCCTCGGTCAACGGAGTGAAAATAGTCAAACTGAAACCAGCATCCAAAGTGCCTGTAGCGACCAAAGTGAAGTATAAACCTCAGCTGGTGAACGACGCTGCCAAAACACCGCCTTCCTCTTCGCTGGTCGAAGACGCCACCTCGTCGATAAAACCGAACCACCACGCCAAGAAAAAGGTGATACTGGAGAAGGAGAATTTCAACAAGTTTCAAACCATCGTCACCGAGTCGTCCGCGGAGAATGGTAAAAATTGGAAAACCGCCTCGATCTCGTTCGAAGTAAACGCCGAAGACGGATTCACCTACAAGACCAACAACCTGATGGATTTGTGGAATAAGATCATCGAATCGGTGCAGAGAAGCAGAGCTAAATGTAAGCTCCCCTTGCTGCCGAAGAACGCTATGGTGAACGCGGACTCTGTATACGGATTGCTCGGTTTCGAAAATAACGCCTCCAAGTATCTGCTGGAACAGCTGCCGGACGCGTGGAAGTGTATATTCTACAGACCGGTCTTTCACAAGTCGCCTATGCAGAATTGCAAATCGTCTCCGATGAAGAACGAGTCGGGCTGCGCCAGAACCGAACCTTTCAACAGCTCTCACAAGTACGATATGTTCGGCTGGCTCGCCTCCAGGCATAGGAAACCTCCCAAGTTTATGGTGATCACCGATGCGGATATTGTAAATGGAAATAGGTACGCAGCAAATGAGAGTACTAGGGTTTGGAAAATCAATATTTCGGCGACTAATACGAGAATGGTTTTTTTTTTCAGGAGGATTACCAGCTTGAATTTACCAATGGCTATGCGGTTCAGGCATCTTAAAGAGACAGCCAAGGAAACCGTCGGCGTGTTCAGGTCCGATATACACGGCAGAGGGTTGTTCTGTCTGCGGGACATCGATCCTGGCGAAATGGTTATCGAATATGCTGGACAGGTGAGTGCATATCTGAGTACGAGAGGCTCGTTTTGATCAGTTTTTAACGAAATTCGTGCCCCATTGGTAGGTTATCCGGTCAACGCTGACGGACAAAAGGGAGAAATTCTACACGTCCAAAGGAATAGGCTGCTACATGTTTCGTATCGACGATAAGTACGTGGTAGACGCGACGATGTCCGGTAACGCGGCCAGATTTATTAATCATTCTTGCGAAGTGAGTCGAATTTTCACGAATACCCATTCCTCTAGTGTAATTTTTGGTCATTAACGATACATTTTTTAATTCTCATTTCAGCCAAATTGTTATTCCAGAATCGTAGACATTCTGGGTAAAAAGCATATTCTAATATTTGCCTTGAAAAAGATCCCGAAAGGCGAAGAGCTCACTTACGATTATAAATTCCCGCTGGAAGATGATAAAATATCGTGTCACTGTTTATCTCGTAAATGTCGCAAGTATCTCAACTAATCGAGCCGACGGCCCTTTAGATAGTAGTGTAGCTTATTCACTCAAAACGCTTGCTATTGAATGAAAAGTTACCATTTTCGTGTCGCCATATAATATTATTGTTTTAACTCTTTTAATTTTTCCTCTTTTTTTATTTTATAATTCGACTTATTTATTTCGTTTCTTGATTTCTTCTCTTTCCATTTGTGGTGTAATCGTTTACAGAATCCTTCAAACGTGACGAAGGATTTGGTAACTTGCTAGTCTTCGATATTGTACGGTTTTTTTATTAACGTAACGGTTATTGAATAAAACTCGTATGTAGTAGTGCGTGTGTGTTGTTTGTATATGTGTGTAAGTTGGACGACTCGAGTTTACGTAATATAGCCTCAAAGTTGTTTCACGTACTTAACTGTGATTTTCAAAGCAGTGTAGAGTAAAGATTCAGGGTAGTTTTGAATTCTTTTTTCCTCGTTTTAAAGTATAGTTTTAGTTTTTAATTTGTTTTTTCCTAATGTTTTTAATTATTTATGAGATTTTTTTTTTTAATAGAATCATCGTAGATGAGTTGCGTGTTTCGTTTTATGGACTTGTACACTACTTTCAAGTACACGAGTAATCACTGAAAATAATTTTTTCTATTTTTAAGACTGTTGATTATCGATAATTTTAAGCATGATTTGGTTACCAAAAAAAAAAGTTTTTCCTTTTTCAAAGAATTAATCTAGTAATCACGCCGTATATTTGGAAGGCATTATTCGAGAGAATGGAGAGATTTGTTTCGATCAGAGTGGCCACTTTCGTAGGTACTTATCAAGCGGCGATGGTGAGGAACAAATGCAAAATTTCGTCTTTTGTTATGTACTCTCGTTTGCGATTTGGAAAACTTTTGACGAAGATTTGAATTTTTTTTTCAACTGTGATATTCTCTGTAAATAATGATTTATTTAGGCTTAATATTCACGCTGGCGTGTTTAACACGATGTTTATTCAGGGAATGAAATTATTGAAATGCATAAAAGGTAGAGATTTTTTACTCATTATCGACGTGTTACTAATTTACTACTTTAACGATCGTATTTTGTGTTACTATTAAGCGAATTTAATGTTTTCTGTTCGTATTATCAACGGATACATACTTGTAAGAATTTGTAATTACTAATAAAAAAATCAGTATGTTACCCTATTTTTGTTTAAGCGTAATTATTATTTTGTAATTTTTTGTAACTGTATTTTTCGCGTTGAATAAATTTCAAATGATATGTCATGTCGTAGGATTTCTTATCGTTTCAAGGCTCGAGTTTTCGAGCTAGTATGATTTCGTGTGCTTTGAATTCTGATGCGTGGATTAACAGGTCTTGAATGACTAACACTCGTATTTGTTCAAGTGTGGCTGACTGAAATTACTGATGATTTTCTTTACAGCAGCGTTCTTACGTAAAACGAAACAATATCGCTGAATAGAAGGGATATCGAACGTAGTTTGATTTAATTCGATGTCGTTTTAAGTTAAACTTTTCAAGGTACATCGGTTGAAGTTCGGGCCACGTCTGTGGAATTGGAAAACGAGCCAGGATAAGGTAATAGAGCTATAAAAATTAAAATAGCATTCGTTTTATTAATAGCAACAACACCTACCCGGTATCACGCAGGTATTGTATCAATAATCATTTCCCATCGTTAGTGAGTCTAATATTGACCGTTGAAATCGTTAATTATTGCTTTAATGAGTTCAACGTGATAGAACGCCGGGCTGTATTCGTACTCGAATGACTAAAGTTCGATGCATATTTTGTGAACAGCTGTCGAGTGCCTAGGGGAAGAGCACCAGCCTAGTCTCATTGTGTTTCGATATCCGATGAGAGCTACTGTACGTCTTGTTTTCAGTAATCTCGTTCATAATATTGACTTCAATTTCGATACCTACATCTGAATCGAATGTAACAGTGTAAAACGACCCTCTGTTCAAGTCGAGCTTTTCAAGCTTATCATCGCTGAAGTGTACAATGTGATGGGTACTTTGGCAAATGCATTAAAAAAAATAACAGCTGTCTAAACGTAATTTTACAATTTTGCGGAATCGTAAGTCACCCAAAAATTATATAATTTGCTTTGCTGTTGTAATACCTAATCTTATTTTGTCATAATTACGTCGAGCTCGAGTCTCAACGTCTCGAGACAAGTTATCCTTTTCAGTTTTCCCTTCAATGACGTCATAATCACGTCATCCAATAAGAAAGCTCTCGAGCATGGGCACTATTTTGCACAGTTCTTGTGTATGCGTTTGTTTATCAGTGATAAGAAGAAATAATTATTTCAGAAACGACTACGACGTTTTGTAAAAGTTACCGTTGAAATTCATTAGTAATTCCGACCTAGCGTTGATACGAATTCGTAATTTATGTTAGTGTATCGACGTTAATTCGTTATTTCAGTTGTACGAAACGTAACGAGAATCGTCATCATGTGTTCGTATTAGTTTGGTGAAAGCTCTACGGTGTTAGATTTTGATATGCTTCGAAGTGTTTGAATCATGAAGCTGACACTTTACACGACCGTCTTGGCCGCGGTGTTTTGTTCGATCAAAGGCCAAAATCATTTGGTTACCGAATCGCCCGGTAACTTTTTGTTCCAGGTAAGATATCATCGGAGTTGTTTTCATTTACCTTGATTGATTGTCTTGTAATTATGATACTGACGACTATTTGTTACTTATGTTTCGTCAAGTTGGATGGTAAAGTGGACGATAGTACTTCCAACATCAAAGACGTCGACCAGTTCAATAATGCGAAGATATATCCCAGAATTAACAGCATTGTGCTGAAAGATTATTTCAGATTTTACAAGGTAATGTACCAAATACCGTTTAAAAGTGGCACAACACTATGCTGTGATTTTGACCTGTTTTTTGTTTCAATAATTAGGTGAATTTGAACAGAAATTGCCCCTTTTGGAAGGACAGCAGTCATTGTGCGATGCGTTATTGTCAAGTGGAATCATGTAATGAGGTATGTACCATACAGTTAATGCGTCTAAAATCTAATCTTTTAACACTTCGTCGATTACTGATAATGATAACAACGTTATTATTATTGGTTTTAGGAATCTGTTCCGGCTGGTTTGAAAATTCCACGGAAGACTCACCACGAAAATGAAAACATGTCTCTAAAGGTAAACAAACCTTAGTACGCCATAAAAGTCGACTATTGCGTGAGATTTTTTCAACTCCGTACTAACTTTTGTCTTTTTTCCCTGTGTCATAGTATTTGGAATCTAGTCAAGAAATCGATTGCGATGATCATGAGTCATCGAATAACGAACTCGGTTATTTGAACACGACTATCAGGTAGGTTATGACAAAAATATGTAAGATACACCGTGACGATTCGTATTCTGAAAAAGTTAATTATCCGGTGGCGGATTGTGAAAGTTGGTCTGATGACCGAGACGAAGCATCAGCTCGTGTGGAAAATGTGCGAATAAGTTTTACACGTTGATGATCCTCTTGCTCCAGTATCGTATTTCTTTATTTTATCTAAATTTTTTGCAGAAATTTGAACTGTTTCTATTTTTTTTATTCCCTGCGGTATTATTATAGTACTGAGGGTAATTGTGATCGACTTGGTTATCTCCGCGTGACCTTATAAAAGCCATTAGCAATGAGAATTTAAAATTCACGTTACTCGATATCGCTATTAGATACGATTCTGTATAATTATTATTCACGACGTGTTGTTGTTTTTTCAAATTGTCGAGTTGGTAAAAATGTTAATTCATTTCTAGAGGATTTTCCCCAATACCACGTCATACGATAGATAATTTAGAATTTTTCCAACCATAAAAAAATGATAATTTTTTCAAAAAATTTTATTGCTTAAAAGTTTACTTTTTAATGTTTCTCAAAATTTCCAAACTAATTTTTCTTTTGGTTTGATGGAAAATGTGGTTTGGATTTGAAAGCAAAAGATTCTGAAGTCTGAAACTGGTTCAAACTGGTTAAGTGGTGGCTATCGAATTGGTCCACGTATTTTTTAACATGTTCAGTGGTCCTCAAATCGGCTTGAAAAATTCAAAACATCAACAATAGTGTTTTGAAAAGTTCTTATTTTCATCACAATATTTTTCTGATTTTGTCAGGGGTTCTCAAACAATTTTTATTATTCAAAATCCTAAAAATAGAATAATTTTTTCTTCAAAACAGGTTCAGTGGTTCTCAAACGGATTGAGGAAAGTTCAAATTTGAAATACAAAATCACAGCTCTACGTATTAATATGCATTATGTTTTAAACGCTTAAAATTGATATTTCTTCATCTTGCAATAATTTTCATGGCCGAGTGGTCAAACGAATTGAGAAAATTTCAAAAAATTCGAAATTCAGAATGAAGTGTCAAATAATTTTTTATTTTTGCCAAAAATATTTTTCAAACTCTATTCAGGGGTTTCCATAGAGCGTTAAAAAAATTTCAAACGTTCAAAAAAAACAAAATAAAAAATTACAAAAATTTTTACGTTCCCAAAATTGATAATTTCTGCATTTTCTGACTTTTTAGAAACCGGTTCAGTGGTCCTAAAACGAGAAAAAAAAATTTCGAACTCACAATACCGAGAAATGAAAGCTTCAAATATGCCTCATTCAATCATTGTTCCTTCATATTTCAATTTTTATTACCCCGTCAGTGATTCCCAAAAATTGGTTCACGTATTTTTGAACATACTCAGTGGTCCTCAAATCGGTCTGAAATTTTTTTAAAAATTTCAAAATACGAGGAAAAACCTTTGAATAATTCTTCTTATTTTTAAAGCCCCATCAGGGGTGCTCAAAAAGTTATTAAAAAATTGAAAATGTAAAGAAAAATTTTTGCAAAAATTTTAGAGTTCTCAAAATTGATCTTTTTATTCGTTTACTTTCTTCTTGAAACCGACTCAGTGGTTCTCAAACAGGTATAAAAAATTTTTCGACCTTGAAGTACGAAGTAAAAGCTCTAAATAATTTTTCTAACCCCTGAAGTCGATGTTTCTTCATCTTTCAATTTTCACGACCAGTTCAGGAGCTCCCAAACAAGATTCAAAAATTTATAAAAATTCGAAACACGGAAAAAAAGCCTCTCAAAAGCCCCCTCAACACTGTTTATTTTTCGTTCACGAATTTGCCAACCGAATTTAGTGGTCTATAATCCGTCACCAAAACACTGCTCCAACTCAGCAATGCAATCCGCCACCGATCTCACCACCCGTGTTAATATTCTGCCGAAACGATATTAAACCTCGAATTAAATTACAGGAAAACCTATACTGTTCGGTATGTACACGAAATTTTTTTCCAAAAACCGTGTTGTTTTTCTCTTTAGCCTTTGGGGGTTCTTAGCATTATTATACTTTCGTGTGCCTTCTGTTTTGATTTCTGCTCACGACTAATTTTTTTTTATTTTATTTTCTGATTTTCGTAGCGCCTCCAATATGGAAGATTTCGCTTTGTGGCAAGCCTACGACGATGCTCAAGACCTATATTGTACTCTTCCGGACGAAGATGGCGATGCTCAGTACGTCGATTTGAAACTGAACCCCGAACGGTACACCGGCTACAAGGGCAACCATGCTCATAAAATTTGGCGCGTTATTTATAAAGAGAATTGTTTCAGGTAATTAATAATAGAACAATAGTTCGATAAATAGATTACAGAGCTCGATACGATTTTAATTAATTTTTTTTCCCGATTCAGGCCGGAAAATGTATTCGATGCTTACATCAGCCCGTCAAAATTGAATGGTCAGTTTATTTTCTCATTTTTATTTTCTATTTCAATAAAAATGCTTCAGTATATCTATATACCTTGATAATTGTATTTTTTCACTCGTAGGCATGTGTATTGAGAAGAGAGCCTTCTATAGGGCTGTTTCTGGCCTCCACGCCAGCATAAATATCCATTTGAGCGCCAAATACCTATTATCAGGTACCCTAACGTTCGAGTGTGGATCAAAAATACCCCATTTTTTGAAAGATATCAACCTCGGTGAATTTTTTGCAGACAAAAACAGCAACATTTTGGCATCGTGCGGTTCAGGAACGTGGGGTCCAAACATCGAAGAACTAAATAACAAATTTTCGCCCGAATACACCAACGGCCAAGGCCCCGAATGGATCCGTAACCTATATTTTCTGTACCTAGTCGAGCTGCGAGCCTTGGCCAAGGCTTCTGCGTACCTGGAACAAGAAGAATACTATACTGGTAACGAAAAAGAAGACTCGGAGACGCGTATAGCTGTTATGAACTTTTTGCAAATTGTCAAGTAAGAGAGCAGAACTACAATGACGTTCGTTCGCTCGCCAAAGATATGGTAATTTATTCCGCAACATGTGTACGTAGATCGTTCCCGCATCATTTCAACGAGAGCGTCATGTTCAGCGAAACTTTCAACGGTAATTCGTTGAAAGAGGAGTTTCGTAAACATTTTCGAAACATTTCGTCCATAATGGATTGCGTCGGATGCGATAAGTGCAAATTGTGGGGCAAACTGCAGGTAATTTTCCTACTCCGATGACTCGACCGCGTAGGTATATTTTTTGTGGCCATTAAATTCACGATTTATGTTCGTTCCAGGTACAAGGCTTAGGTACAGCGTTTAAAATCCTCTTTTCGAAGAAATTGGATAACCTGCTGGCTCCGTCCAATAACAAAATGGTAACGTTTAGCAAGAAATCGTTTCAACTAGAAAGAAGCGAAATTGTAACGTTATTTAACGCGTTCGCGAGGTACGTGGTGTTTTCTCGTTGGCACGTTCGCATCAGGTTTCCACTCAAGACCATATGGTTAACCAGAGGTGGCGTTTTATTTTTACAGATTGTCGACGAGCATCTACGAATTAGAAAATTTTCGAAATATGATGAGATAGCTGTAGAAGCGCACCTGTACAGGGTTTGATTTTGTTGATGTTGCATCACACCGACGTGTATGACACGAAAGACGACTGATAGCGTGTAAGGTAATTCGTTATTCCGAACCACACGAAATTCGAGCTGCGTAAAAATTCAACTAGAGGGTTACGTAGACGTACGTTTACGTAGAATTATTATTTTTTTCCACTATGTAATTTCAATCAGACGTTCGTCGTATGGAACGTTGAATAGGTACTTGACAATAGCGGAGGTTTTGGGTACCGCTGACGTAATGATTTATTACGTTGAAAATCGAATTTCGAAATCATCTACGTGTGGGCAATTATGTAAAGTATGAATGAACAAATTTTATTATTCGCACGAACAATTTTGTCTCCGTTTCGTCGTTATATAGTTGGTTCGTTAGCGTGTTGAATTATTTTTATTACATTTTAATGACGATAAATTCACATATCAGTTTTGATATTCTGAAAAAAAAATTAGGTCTATTCTTTGATGGCGGATTTAACTAGAATTCAATTCAGTTTTACTTTCATTTTGTTTAGTTTTTTTACACATGAATACATATGTACTTAAACTGTAGGTGCATGTGATGAAAAAAATCGTCTTTTTTTGGTATAATTTTACAAATAAGCAATGGATTTTCTCTTAATCAAATCGAATTTTATTTTGCTGATACAAATAAGACAGCAGTTAAACTCATAAAATCGTGTACTCAGATAATCATAAAGTGCAATCGCAAGTATTATTTGATAATTTCTTTTTCAAGTATTTTTTTCTTCTTTTTTTTTACGTAGTTTAATTTGTGGTGTGACATTAGAGCATAATTTTTTCTCGTTATTTTAATTCGATTTTGAATGTGTGATTATTTTCTCTCCTTTTTAATCTTTATTTTTGTTTTTATTTATTTATTTGCTTATTTATTTATTTATTTATTATTCAGATTGTGCGACGATGCACGTGTACTTGATTGGTAATCTGATGACGTAAGCATTCCGGTTTTTAAAGCCACAGATTGTGCAGCTTAAAAAACACATTTTCGATGAGAAAAATTCGTTTTCATGAACAAAAAATCACCAAAAATCATTCGTCGAGGATTCGAAAGTGTTGAAAAATTTTAGGAGGATGGGGGAATATTTCCAAAAGCTAATACGGGTAAAATCTATGATTTTATGTTTTTTTTGTTTTTTTTTTTTTCCAAATTGAAAAGTTCTACAATTCATCTTAAAATACATTTTTGGATTATTAAAACGCAATTTTTTAGGAATTTCTAAAAGTTTGTTGAAATTTGATTTTTAAAAAAAATTCTTCATAAAAACGCAAGTTTTTTTATTTTTCAATTTTTCATAGGAAAAAATTCCTGAAATAATGTTTTGAAACGCAATTTTTTTGAAAATTAGTGAAAACGTGTTTCTTTCTTGAAACACATTTTTTGAAAATTTATCGAAGTACCATTTCTTTAGAAATTAGTCTGAAGCTGACTGCTGAACACACTTTTTTTGGAAAATTAAAAAAAAAAAAGAATCTGAAAAGTTGTTAAAACACCTTCTTTTTAATCCATTGATTTTTTTTGAAATATCTTTGAAAACTTGAAATTTAATTTTCTTGAAAATTTGTTGAAACACTTTTTCCTAAAAATTTGTCGAAAGAAAACTTTTTTGAAAGTTTGTTGTTGAAACACATTTTCCAAGTTTGTTTAATTTTCTTTTTTTTATGAAGCAATGTCGAAATTTAGTTTTCTCGAAAATGTATTGAAACGTAAATTTATTGAAAAGCAATTTTTCTAAAAATTTGTTGAAACACGCGCATTTCAATTTGTTGAAAAACAACGTTGTAATTCAATGTTCTTGAAGATTCCTAGAAACGAATTTTTCGAAAGTTTGCTGAAACAGTGTTTTTAATTTTTTTTTTTCAATTTGTTGAAAAATCATTTTCTTTGTTCAAGCGAAGTTTCCTTGAAAACATTCTGAAAGACGTCTATTCATTTTTTTTTTTTTTTTTTTGAAAATATACCTACTGTCAAAACACATTTTTTTAAAAAAAAATTTTGAATCATCATTTTTTAAAAATTGTTAGAAACTGAAAGTTTGTTGAATCACAATTTTAAGTTTGTTGAATTACAATTTTGAAAAAAATTAATGGGCACAATCTTTTTGAAATCATTAAAACACTTTTTTTGAAAATTTTTTCAAAACACATTTTTAAAAAAATGAGAAATTAAAACATTATTTTTTGAAAATTGGTAGAAACACATAAATTTTTATGTTGAATCACAATTCTTGAAAAATTGTTTGAAACAGTTTTTTTTTTTTTAAAATTACCAAGAAACACTTTTTTTCAACGATTTGTCTAAACTGGTCAAAATACATTTTTTTTTTTCAAGTTTGTCAAGTCACAGTTTTTGAAAAATTTGTTCAAACATATTTTCTTTTGGAAATGAGTAGAAACAAATTTTTTTGTTGAATTACAATTTTTTGAAAATTAGTAGAAACACGTTCGTTCGAAAATTTGTTGAAACAGATTTTTTAAAAGAAAACACATTTTTTTATATTGCATATTTATTATTGTTGCCATCAGGGCATCAGCTGTTTTGTTTGAAATTTTTTTTTTTTTTTGAATCTGTTAAAATTCTTGAAAATGATGAAACACATTTTTTAAAAATTGAGTGAAACAATTTTTTTTATTCAGTTACAATTTTTAGAAAAATTGTTTGAACACAATTTTTTGGAAATTAGAAAAAACACGTTAACTTTGTTGAATGTTGAAACGGAGTTTGTAAAGGAAACATACTTTCTTTCAATTTCGTTTGAAAAAATTCAAAAAGTAAAAAAAAAAAAATTGAAATCATGTTGAAATCAAGTTTTCTTGAAAATATGATGAAATAATTTTTTTTTGATTAATTTGTTACGATTATTTAAATTTTTTCAAAGATTTGTTGAAACACATTGGAAATTGTTCAAACAAATTTTTTTGAAAATTAGTACAGACAGACACGTTTTTTTTTGAAAATTTGTTGGATTACAATTTTTTAATTTGTTTGGATTTTTTTGGAAATCATGTTGAAAAACATTTCTTTGAGAATTTGTTCAAACACAATTTTTTTGAAAATGAGTAGAACTAAATTTTTTGTTGAATGGCAATTTTTGAAAAATTTGCTCAAACGCAATTTTTTGAAAATTAGTAGAAACACAAATTTGTGGAAACCGGATTTCTAAAAAAACACGCATTTATCATTATTTTTTTTGAAATCATACTGAGATCAAGTTTCTTGAAAATATGATGAAACACGTTTTTTAAATGATTTGTTCGGATTAGATTTTTTCAAAGATTTGTTGAAACACATTTTTATTTTGAAAAATTGTTCAATTTTTTTTGAAAATTGGTAGAAACACGTTATGATGAAAATTTGTCGAATCACAATTTTTTAATTTTTTTTTTTTTTTTGAATCATGTTGAAACACATTTTTCTTGAGAATTTGTTGAAACATAATTTTTTTGAAATATTGATGAAAATACATTTTTTTTGGAAAAGAACTTTACTTATGCAAATTTGCAGTCCACCAATTGATAATCAATTTGAACTCTGGATTTTCAGCCCTAAAATTATCTTCCTTACGATGCGATGTAGTCAATGCCTAATTGCAATAATATGTACACCACGTACAGGATAGGTACAAATTATTAGCATTCGTTAGTATTGTCGTTGAATGACATTTCCCCCATAATTCAACAGTATTATATTGTTCGAAAAACTAGGTACGTTCAGTATTTTCGCGAAATTTTTACCAAAAAAATTGAAAACTTTCAACCAATTGGCGAAACTCGAAACCATTTGAGTCGTCAATTTTACAAACGAAAATTATCATCGTAATTAAACGAACGATGTCGAATCGTCGGACGAATTTAATTTCGAGTCGTAGGATATTTTTTACACTTTTTTCTCGTTTTATTTCGCGTTTTGTAAATTATTTAGTGTTAAACGGGTCGTTGTGTGCAGTGGGTCGAATTATTTAGATATGTATAAATATTTCTTTTTAAATTTTTCCTTCTCGTTTTCCTAGTGTATAGTATAGCACTGATTGATGTACGATTTATTATGTTTTGAAACATGTTTGTATTTTTGTTTTGTTTGAATGTTTGTATTAAATGTTATTTCACTGAAGTGTGCTTTTATTCTTCAAAATTACCTCTAAACGTGGTGGTCTGGTGTGGTGGTGGATAGTGGATACCTGTTGTTTCCAATTTGAAAACCTGTCAAATGTTTTTTTTAAAACCAATTTCTAATACGTGGGTGACGTTCTCGAGTGTGTTTTTAATTATTTGAAACACCGCCACCGATCGTCTTGCGCTCGACATTTGTTGCTTGTTAATTACTTGTATTTGTGGATACGTCTGCGATGCAATAGTACCTATGTGCTGAAACGTCTTTTCACTGAGAAAGTTCGAGGTTTTGGGGTGTTCGTGTTCATATTTTCGTCAAAGTGCTACATACAATTTACCAACTTGGAAAATGATGCTTTTTACGAAATATTCGAGCACGTTGTTAACTTTATTGGTTCTTCTGATCATAGTACAAGGTAAATAAATGAAATTGAGAGCGATTAAATCGTCTTATACTGGCCTATATTAATATATTTTATTGTTTTAGAATGTTTTATGAATGATGGAGGACCTGAAAGCGGCGATACGACCGGTGCACCGGCGTCCGATCCGAGTGTTCCTACAGCCGGCCAACCTGCACCTGCCAAGCGTAATAAATTCGCCGGTATTGGACAGAAATTGACCCCCAATAAAGAAAAATGGCGTCAACGTAGCGAAGAATTTGGTAAGTGGGCACTACTTACAAGTATACTTACCAAGAGCAGATTTGCACATTTTTCAGTTCCTAAATGCGTTTTTTTTTTCACCATTTCAGCTGAATTTTTCAAAAGTGAGTACGCAGTTGGGTATCTTTCAGCGGATGGTAATTTGGTTTTGAAATAATTAGTAATTTTTTTTCGTAATTTTCTTTAGGCAAGCCAGCTGATGTGACAGGTAGGTTGTCACGTCGATAATATCGATAATGTTTCGTAAATATTTATAGTCTAATTCAGATTCGAATATTTTTAGATACTCTGAAGGAAACAAAAATCGCTTTGATCGTCTTGTATAAGCTTTTGGATAGCAAAATATTCGATAGCTGTGCAAATCCGTGGAGTTTTCGTATAAGTGAGTATGTCATGTCCTAATGTGTAATTTTTTATCACTGTGACCAGTGCTCGATTTACCTACTGTGTGAAAAATATTTCAACTTTCATTTTCAAATATTTTTCAGATCACTTCGACGTTAGAAATCACATATTTACGAAACAATACATCCCAATTAGTCCGTTCGATAGGACATTCATGAATAGTAAGTAAGTCGTCTTCGTTCATAGGCGGATCTAAGGGCGGAGCTGAGTGAAACAGGCCCTTTAAAAAATTTTCTGCGCTTGATTAATTTTTTACAAATTTGAAAAAATTAGGAAAAAATCCAGAAAAGAAACAGGTGTCGAGTTGTTTGCCAAGACTATTTAGTATTTTCCATTATTTTTTCCATCTGAAAAATTTGTTTAAAAACCCAAAAATCCGGCGAAAATTAAAAATTTTAAAATTTTGTGAAAATGAAAAAATTTTGTGGAAACGACAAATCTTGTAAAAATTTAAAATTTGAAAATTTTTGAAAATGGAAAATTCTTTAAAAATTAGAAATTTTGTAAAAATTGGAAATTCCAAAATTTTTTGAAAATAAAAAAATTTGTAAAAGAGGATATTTGTGTGAAAATAAAAAATTTTAAAAATTGAAAATTCTTCAAGATTAAAAAATTGGGTATAAATTGAAAATCCTATCAAAAGCTTAGTAATTCTGTAAAAACTGAAAATTTCAAGATTTTGTAAAGTTAGAAAATTCTTTAAAAAAATAAAAATTTGGCAACGATTGAAAACTTCATAAAAATTAAATATTCTTTAAAAAATTAAAAACTTTACAAAAACTGAAAATTCTGTAAAAGTTGAAAATTAAAAATTTTTTTGGAAATTAAAAATTTTGAAAGTAAGGAAAATTTTTTAAAAATTAAAAATTTTCCAAGAGTTGAAAATTTTATGAAAATGAAAAAAATTGTGAAAAATGATATTTCTATAAAAATGAGAAATTCCGTAAAAATTGAAAATTCTTCAAAAATTAATAATTCTGTTGGTAAAAACTGAAAATTTTAAGATTTTGTGAAGTATAAGAAAATTCTCCACAAAATGAAAATTTGGCAACAGTTGAAAATTCTATAAAAATTAAAAATTCTCTAAAAGTTGAAAATTTTAAAATTTTTTGAAGATGGAAAATTTTTGAAGAAAGGAAAATTCTTTGAAAATTAAAAATTCTCTAAAAGTTGAAAATTGTATAGAAATGGAAAATTTTGTAAAAATTGAGAAAATCAAGTTTAGTCCCTTCACCTTTTCCAAAAAAAATTATTGAATCTTTTTGGCAGCTTGGCTGAAAAGTTGGACTTTTTGTACCCTAAAAAAAAAAAAAAAAACTAAAAAAAAATAGATCCGCTAATGTCTTTGTCATATTAAATTTTTGAAAAGCACTCTGTCTCGGACTTGCGAATTACCTACATGCTTAAATGCTCGCATCAATTTAAAAATATTTCAGTATACCATAAATTCCTTTACGAATGCTGTCATCCTCTAATCGACATGTACGCACGTCGCTTAAGCGACGATCAAACCGAAGAACATAAACAAGGCAACCTGATGTACACGCCCATCGAAATTCCATACCAAGAACCAGAGCCAGAATCAGCACCAGCTTCAGAGCCGGAACCAGTTCTCAAAACCCAAGACTCCTCAAAATCACTAAACGACGAGCATGATCATCAAGACGCAGTCCATCCACCCGATGACAAAAAACAAGCCTCATTCGATCATTCCGAGTCGACTCCTCAATCTACCGAAACCTCTACCCTCGCACACGACCCACCTACCGAAACGTCAGCTACTCCCCCTACTCAAGCACAGGCAGCACCTAGGGGAGCCAAAGCGCGACAAATGGCGTCCAGAGCAACCAAAGCTACTCGGCACGGATTAGCAGTGGGTGGCAAAAAAGCGCTCGCTTATTCGGGCAAAGGTCTGTGGACTGCCTTGAAATCACCCTCGTATCCCTATAAAGGAGCTAAGTTTGTGGCTGCTGGAGCGAACCACCAATTGGTGAAACGTAACTTGAAAAAAGGACCTTTTAAGCCGCGAGCTTTGACTTATTGGCAAAAGGCGTTCATTTACCGTAAGCATCTGGTTTGTGTTCGTTGGCTAGAGGTTGTTTAGGATCATGGTTTGTGACGTGGTCGGTTTTATATACCTTCCTACACTTACAGGCACTGTGAAATGGGCGAAGCCTTTTTTGATTGTGCCCGAGTATGGTCCTTCAATTTTAGTCGCACGTGGGTATTTATGATTCGTCATTTTTTGCATCATGATTATTTATCTACATTAATCGTCTACGAGTGATGGGGATGAATGATTTTTTTTCAGGTAAATTGGACGAAATTCAAGAGAAATACGCTATGAATCTATTAGACCCAGGTGAATGAGACTGTGTAACGTATAAATCTAGTTATACTTGTCTGATAGGTCACACGACTCGTACATACTTATTAAACGATATTGCGTTACAGTATTTGGAAATTTGAGACCAAGAATGGAATACTTCGATTGCAACCCTACCAAGCCGTCTGATCTAGAAAACCTGTGCATAGACAAAGATATAACCATCGAGCACCTTTACCACATCGGTAATTCGAATCAATAAAAGCCTCCAAAATATTAATCATTAACTTATTTTCAAACATCATTAGATTTTTTTTGTCACCAGCCGACCTTTATGGTCAACAGAAGCAAAAAAAAGAGGAAGAGAAACGAGAAAGAAAACGTCTAGGAATTAAAAAAGAAAAAAAAGAAAAAAACAAAGCGAAATCGAATGATAAAATTATTAAATTCAGAAGAAAAATGAAAAAGGATCTAAGCAAATGTACTAACCTTTTGGTCACGCCTATCAAACTCTATGTTTTGGTGGGTAATTCAGATTTCAACCAATTTTTCAGATGGATTTTACCCAAATGAACCAACAACCAAATTTTTGGCACTACAAGTGATATATGGTGAGGATTTTAAAAAAGAAAAAAAATGAATTCATTCGAGAATAAAACCGTTCTATTTTTTGCAGCTTTTTCGCCAGAAAAATTTGAAGAAATTTTTTCACTGAGTGAGTAGGTAATCGGTACTTCGCCTATCTGGTTACATAATAAATTCGAATCAACTTCTAATGACATGAAACTTGTTTCCTTACAGAACAAAAAGAGGCAAAAAGTAATTTCATTAACAGCTAGATAAGCTTTCGAAGAGGAGAAAAAATTATGCAAAATAATTAATGTGGCAATTTTGCATCGTTTTTTTTTTGGCAGAAATCATAACGAAACATTACAGAATACGTAAATGTAATTTCAATTCTGATTTTAGTCTTTAGGATAATTTCTACCAACATTATCAACTATATAATCATCATTTTTGATTCTTAGATTTAGAAAGAGTTAGTAAGTATCGTCATTTGATTCCTAAATCAAAACTTGGCCATCTTGAAGATTCGGGTATTTTCGTTGTTTTTTACCAAAGTAATATTTTTTGGGAATTTTTCATCCTCTAGACAAATTTAGAACGCAAGGAATAGGTCAGTAAAGAATAGAAAAAATTACAAATCAACAATGGCTAAACATTTATTTTGCATTGGTGATCTTTTAGAGGCTGGCCAGGCAACGAATGGGCAAGTAGGAGAGTCTAAACCTCAAACAAGTTGGTACCTACTTAAATGCACTAAAAAATTGATGAATAAAACTGATAGATAATACGAGAATTATGTACTTCGAATTCAGGAACATCCGATTCCAGCGTCACAGAAGGTACTACTACATACAAAGGTACCTACATATCGTCGAACGAAAACTAATCACGAAAAATTTTTGTTTAGGATACGTCGCATCGTACCAGCGAGGAGTCATCGCTAAAAAACAAGGTGAAAGAGAGTCTCAAATTTGGCACAATTTTTGAAACTCATTTTCATAAATTTTTACAGCGAATACCGCGACGTGGCCGCAGAGATGGATTTTGCAACCGTGGTCCGTCTTTACACACAGTATAACGAGCTTATTTACAGAAAAACTCGAGTAGGTACTAGGTAGTGATAGGCAAAAGTGTTCGTAAGCTATACCCTCACATCGACGTGAAAATCAATAAATGTACTTTTGAATCAGCTGGAAGAAGAAAAAACCAACAACTTAGACGACTGATGGAACAAATCACACACCACCACCAGCTTAACAAGATATCCTACGAAGTTTTTATAAAAAAAATTGGCATATCAATAAAATATCACGAGTAAACTAACCAGAAGTAAAAATTTATTTACAATACGACTCGAATACACGTATGCGTAACTATTCGACCATTGCTTGGATTAGATTTTTTTCACAAGTCAACATGTACCCTCCGGTTACACTAGCTTTAATGTTATCGTTCTCGAAACCGATGGTGAACTGGTGGTGAGTATTGGGTGCCTGGATACTAGCCCCTGTCACGATTCTGCCTTCTGCTAATCGCACCGAAATATCACCTTGGACTAGATGAATTTCGATATCGATACCGTGCTGTGGCAAATGATACATTGATTCGATTAACGAATAAAACATTTATAATGATCGGAAAATACGTACTTGTTTCAAGTACTCGTAGAGGGCTTTTGACCAAGGTCCTTCGTACTGACAAGAACAGTTGAATTTCCCCTCGTTGACCGAAATAGTAGGCGTATACGCTTGATGCTCGTTATCACCCATGAAATTCCACGTTAGAAATATTTTTGGGTTGTTTTCTGTCGATCTGTGAATCATTATTTTTTTAGAAATATTTTCTTCGGACTGATGTATAAATTTTTGCATCGAATTTACCTCGTCAGGTGTTCCGAAAAATACGTAAATTTAGCTTCTCCAAATTGCAGCTCGAATACAGCAGTTGTTGCCAATTGTGGTTCCTAAAAATAATTATAAAAAGAAAAAAATTCGTAAGAATTATCTTGAAAAATAGAATAAAATAAAAAAACATTCACCGCGATCGGAATAACTTCTTCAACTTTGGAATCGACGACTTCGGCTCTCTCATTTCTTTCTTCTGTCTGCATCGCTCTATCTTTACATTGTATTACGACACTAACGTAGGCGTCTTTTTTATCGACCACTTTGGAATCTACTTTCGATTTCAACTCCATCACCACCACGTTATAACCGTTCAATAATTTGTCTAAAATATTGGCGTAATCTTGGTAGTTGGATTTTTTGTACTTGGCCGAAGTTTGCAAATCACCGAAAATATTTTTAAAATTATTTTCAAGCAGGTGGGTATCGTTCAATTGATACAGTCTTTCTTCGTGTTTTCGCAGCATATTTTGAAGGCTACGGGAACAATCCAACACGGTTTTCTCGTTTTTCTGATATATTTTTTGTAATTCTTCGATCTGAAGGCAGAAATATTCCGCGATGAGTAACTAATCGACTTTCACGACTAATAAGCGATTATAATCGAGATTACTTCTGTTTTATATTTATTATTCAAGGTGTATTGCACTCGAAGTAACTCTTTGCACTGGTTTAGCTCGCTGGAGACTTGGTATAGTTTCATTTTCACGTTATCTGCGCCGTCGTGAACGTCCGCAGCGACGTTGATAAAATCTTCTAAATTGTTTTTGGAGCATACCACGTCGACATGATCTGCATATGAAAATTAACGAGGTAAATAAACGATCGAAGCGAAATAGTAAATTTCCAATTAGTTTTAATAACCTGTAATGGTGACCATGATAGCTTTATCTTCGGTGGCAATTGAGTTATGCCTGAAGTTGGTTTTCAATTGAATTTTATCGATGATTTCTTTTAAATTTTCAATTTGTTCTTTAAGCATGGTATTATTCATTTTCATTTCGGAATTGGTGACGTTACACTTGGAAAGTTCGTTTTGTAGTTTCAAGTTTTCTATTTCGGAATCAGCCAGCTTCGATAATGCTTCTGATTTAGCTACTACTTCTTTACGTAGATTCTCTTCGAGTTCTTTAATCTATTAAAAAGAAATCAAACAGGTTGGAGGGTGGAAAGAGAGATCGTTGATAGTTCAAACACCACCGACCTGTCTCAGGAAGTTAGCTTTACTGTCAGAATTATTAGAATTGGTTTCCTTTTGCAGTGACAGTTTCAGTAAGTTATCGTTGTGTTCCTTCAAAGTGTTTTTCTCGGTCTAGAATAGTAATAATGTTTCTTTTTGAAGAATAAACAACATAATTTCATTTCATATGAATAATGTACTCACTTGCAGATCGTTGATTTGTTCCTCCATCAGTTTCTGAGCATCTTTTAACGTTTCGATATTCGACAATAGTTTAGTAGTTTCCAATTTCTCTTGAGATAGTTCATTTTGTATCGTTTCTAATAACAATACACATATTTTTATTCTAAAAATTTGAGCAGATGTATTTTTAAAAATACAACGAAATAATGTTACCATTTTTACTACTCAAAGATGATAAATTAGACTGCAACTGTTTAATATCCGAATGAGCTATTTCCAATTGAGATGTTAACGACTGAATCTGAGCTGTTTGTTTCTTAGTCAATCTTTTCAATTTAATAAGTTCCACATTATCATTGAGCTCAGTTTTCAATTTACCGGGCGAAGCAGGTTCTTGAACTTTGGTCAACTGTTCTTCCAACTCCGAAATACGGTCTTTATTTTGTTGCTTAACATTTTGCAACTCCTAATCGTATAAATCGAAGATCTGTAGTAAACGAACTGAAGCAATCGGTTACGTGATAGTTGTGCAAAATTTCAATACAACAGTGCGGAACACTTGTAGCGTGATAATCTGCACAAAAACAAAAAATAGCGACTACTGCAATTTTATATACTGCGCATATCGATCAAAGTTCTATCGAGCTTTTGACTAAATTCGGAACTAACCTCTTGCAAAGCGTGCATTTGCTGGAATAACGAATCGTATTGTTTATTCATGGCAGTTTTACTCGACTCGTCGTGTTTCGTATCTTTGTTATGGAATCTGAAATTATTCACGAATCGTTTACACAGGCTCAATTGAGTAAAACACAGCTAACTTACCCATTGAGATTATAATTACGATGGAGAATACTGGAATGAGATCGATGAGTTTGAGCTGATCTGGGATGGAAGGCAGAAGTGTACAGATTGTTTTGAGACTCCAGTTGGATTTTTAATAACTTCATCTGAAAGTTATGCCACTTTAGCATCGGGTCGAATACGTAATGTGATATTCATATTCAACTTACTTTTTCAAGCAGTACTCTGTTGGATGTTTCGAGTTCTTCAATTTTTATATTTTGATTGAGTAGTTCTTCTTGAGTGAATCTGTAACATGATTTACAAAATGTTTCTCTTATTATGGTTCCATGAAGATGAAGATGTGTACAAACAGCGCGTGATTAGTGGTCAACTTACTTCTTCTTCATAGTGTTTACGTAGTATAATTTGTGAAATTACATAAAATTTTTAGTAAAATAATAATTATTCTTCGAAAAAATGAACCGAAATGTAGAAAATATTAAAAACGAAAAATATTCATTCGTAGAACTTTCAAAATGTAAATAAACAAACGCAAAGGTAATTGACGGTAATTTAGTGGTAAATTTAGGAATTGTAAATTTTGCCCATTAAAATCAGTGTGGCTACTTATAGAAATGAAAATTGACCTTCACTTTTTATTTACTTTTTTTGGCGGGATGAGTCATATTATTTATCGCTTACGATTTCTGAAGTAAAATCAAGTGAAAACTGGAAAATTGTGCAAAATTTTCGTCGCGTAATGTACGTCGAGATTCAATTTCGGGTATAGTATTCGATTAATTCGTTAAAAACAATAGAGTGAACGATAACGCTGTCGAGAACATATCGAAAGTCTATGTGGCTGCTGAAGCACGAAAAGAACCCCGCAAATACCGGATTTTGGCGAGAAAACAAGACAGCATTCGAAACTATGGTTAGTAATCTTCATCCAATTTACTCGATAATCTATTATCGTCTAATTCCATCTTTTGTGAACAATATTAACAACTTGCCGGTAATCATTTTCAGTCGCAAACAACTCACCGCCAAAGTGTTGCATTGAAGCTCCGTCGATCGGCTCGTCGGCGAAGTCAGCTGAAAACATGGCGTCCATTGGTACTCGCCGGAAATTCCGTTTAGTTAATCGAATCAGAAATAAATCGGACTAAACGTACATTTTATAAACTATTAGTTTCCGTTAACTTAGTATCAGCATATAATAGTAGAATGGAATGTTATCACAGAGAGATGATCGATGCCAATTTGGAGGATTACCAAATAACTAATCTGCCCTCATTCGTAAAACGGCGTCCGTGGTTCGTGTTGCATTACCTTTTGTTTGCCGATTGTTCCCCGCGATTTAACGTAATTTTTCTCGACATGTTCTAACGAATTTATTAGTAGTGATTTCGCGGTTTTATTGACGATAAATATATCTACACTCGGCTGATCCGGAATCGCAAAAGCCAACGACCGAGGTAAGCTTCGACTTTGTTTCCATATTTATGTTTTTTTATCGCGTATCTTGTAATATACGTCGTAGTGACAGAAATCATTTGATTAGGGTTTCCCATTGGTGGTGTTTTCATATCGTGACGATTTTCGATTAGGTAGGTATCTATTGTTTCAAAATGTGACCAAAAAATTACTAGATGAGAAGTGTTGTCTTATCAATAGCCACGCGTTATGAAGTCTTTAGTCAATTCTTCGATGAACTCTGTAATTTCAATGCTTTGTTATTCTCCTGGTTATTTTAACTGATAAATTATTAACTTTTTCCAAACCGAATTATCCATCTGCCTCCCACCAATGTTCATTTCTACCGTACCTCCAACGCGATTTTTTTTCCAAAAGAACTCCCTCTGCTTCTATTTTTATCCGTTTGTTTCTTTTTTTCTAGAGTATTTTTACATCTCGACATGACGAGGTTAATCGCGAATAACTAATGGAAACCGCATCGTGATGAATTTTCATTTCGTTTGCACCGTCCGAGCCCGGATAATTTATTCGATAATCTGACCATCGTCGCTAAGAAATTATACGATATACGCAGTTTTTTATAAACGTCGTAGATTCGAAAATTCTTTCACCCTACACCATATTAGTTTTTGTTGTTTTGCAGAAAATATTTTTTTTTTTTACAATTATGTACGTGTTGCGAAAGTTTGGTTCGAGTTACCTTACAGGTATGAAAACGTTTTGGGAATCTCATAACGTTGCCAATAGCAGCTAAAAAGTTAGTCAATGGACGTTTTGGCTCGAATATTATCATCGACCTTGACATTAATCAAATGGCCGTTGGTCCTAAGCTCAACTCTTTCTTAATTATTCCCCAATACTCTATTTATAAAGTTGATATGTGCGAATGTAAAGCGTCATCGGGTACTAATGCAGGTGAATATCGATGAGGATTGAACCGGAAGTCAAAAATTGGTGATTTTTTTCACCACGTTGCGTTGTGCTCACGTCAACTCTGAGTACAATTTTGTATTTCAAACAGAATTGGCACCGGGGCTGAAGTTTTACTCGTTGATTAATTTTAAATACGCGGAAATTTTGGCACTTTGAGTATTTTGAGTATCGTACAATGTGCGCGAAAATTAAATTTCAGTTTCAATGCCCGAAAATATGACTCATTTGCGATGAGAGATGGTGGGGGTGAATTTTTTTTAGCACTTTAAGATTCGTTGGATGGGTATCTGCGACCTGCGTACAAGTGCGTGTGTGGACGAATTTAGTTTATTAACCTTGTTTTGTAAGGGTATGAAGTGCATTTTGAAAACTTTGGGATGAAAATTTTCAAATGTTTAGATAAATTCATTTAAAAAATCAACAAACTAGAATAGGTGTAGGTATTTTTTAAAAACTACAAATTTCTTAAAAAATTGAAACTTCCAAAAATTTGTTGAAAATTAAATTTTCAACAAATCAAAAATTTTTAATTCATTACCATTCTATATAAAAAATAAAAAAACCAGAATCTGAACTTGCTTATCAAAAATTTTCATATTTTTCAAAACCTAAAATTTTCATATTTTACAAAAATCCAGAAATTCCAAAATTCTAAAAAAATAAAAAATTGAAAAGAACTTGCTTATCAAAAATTCCAAAACCCTAAGAAAATTAAAAATTTTAAAAAAAATTTAAAAACAGGAATGAACATGGGTATACTTGCTTTTCAAAAATTTAAACGTTTTTAAATTGCCAAACTTTTCATTTCCACGTTGAATTTTCAAATCCAAAATTTTTTCAATTTTTCAAAATTGAAAAAAAAATCAAAACACATAGGAGCCCGGAGGGTACCTAATTTACAATTTTCACCATTTCTTACCAACAAAAAATTGTTAATTTTTTTTTAGCATCAAAATTTCAAAAACCATTTTTAAATTTTTTTTTTTAAAATGGAAAAAATTTCAAATTTGATGAAAATTTCACTTTGAAAAAAATTTTAAAAATTATATAACCGTAAAAAACGAGCAGTGCTCCCAACTCTTTCACTGTTTCATTAGGCAACTTCATCAGCTTCTTCTGTATTGATGTGTGCATTTCGTCTCTTCAAGGAGCTTTACTTCTTGTATAATTTCAATTTTTCTTTATTCTGCTTATGTACGCATGTGGTGCAGAGAAGGCAGGTAAAAGTACCCAATTTTTCCATGCCAAAGAAAAATGATATTTGAGTGAGTAAATGGGCAGAAGATGTTGAGTTGAAGTAGGTTGAAGTACGATTTTTCTCATTAGTGAAGTGGGCAACCGTTCGGACAAAGATGCATATTAGATTGCCCACCTTCATCTGTGAAGGTATTTTAAAAAATTCTGTCTCGAAACTCACCATCAGTTCTAAAAGATTTTGGAAAACTTAATTGTCACATCGAGTTTCTCGCTGTTGAAGTGTTGAAATAGACCATTTTTATATATTTTCCCACGATGATTCAAGAGTCGACCCGATTTGACCCAGGGTAAATCCTAAAACGGGAAGGGAAGAAGACTCGTTTCAAAATATTGCGTTTTTTTTTCGCTGAAATTTTTGTTTTTTTTTTTGACAAATTTTATTGACAAATTTTTTCTATCAAAAAAAGCGAAATTTAAAAAACATGATGATTGCTTATCAAAGTTAGCAAAGTGAACGAAAAAAAAAAAATAATTTCTTGAAATCTTGATTTTTTAAAAAACTGGTAAAATTAACAGAAAATTTTTTTTATTAATAAAACCGACGATATCCTTCGTATCACCAACCCGCTCACTGCCCGTTCTGGAACGACTCGACGATCGTGGTTTATTTTAAGAAACTGCGAACTGGAGTTGTTGAATTAGTTGTACGACATTCGAAAGGTCACAAGTCAATTCTATATTTGGTTCAGCTTTTCTATTTCTCCAATCTTGACCCTACTTACTCGTTGTCCAAGTCCAGACCAGGGCCACGGAGGGGAACGCCAGGGACGCGGTTTCGGTTTTATTTTGATTCGAGCGTAATACTTATGCATGTAGATTTCTTCCCGTTGTTTTGGCACCGAATTTACTATTCGAAGAAATTTACTTTTCTAAAATGTCACGGTTCGTAGCGATTCGACGAGTATCGTGACTATTCGTGTACGCTCGGTGTAAACTGTGTGCCACCAGAGAGCTTTGGCCAAATAATAGTGTTTTTTTTTTCTTCGCTCGTGTTTTATTAGTTCCAGCAACGTATACGCACACACGAGAGAATACTCGAAAAATTATTATTAAACGTTCGCGTGGCATCGGTATACTTGTAAATTACTAAAACGACGACGCGTTTCTCTCGGGATTAATTAAAATCGTTGTAAATAATATCGGTTCGTTGGTGCGAATGTTGTCGCGATAATAATCTGTAAGAGAGATGATTTGAAATTATTCTTTTTTCGACATGATCCGGTTCATGGTTCCTATTTGTATTCGTTAGTTCCTAATTGTGTTTATAGTGTTACGTCTTATCAGATAAATTTATAAATTGTGAAGTGATCAGTGTGCGCGTCGCGAAATGTCTACGTATTGTCGAATCACCGGTAAAAGTCGAGGATTACCGAAACCAAATTATTTTCCACTGTTGCCTCCGATTTCTCCAGCCGACGCAAAACGACTGTGTCGCATCACCGGTAAATCGTACGGTCTGCCCAGCCACCACTATATTCCAGTTCTGGTTGGATTTACCAAACATTCGAAAGCACCGTGTCACATTACCGCCAAAGCAGACATCGCAGGAACCGAGCACCTGGTTGCGATCGGAATCAAGCACACAATTTTGAAAGATTATCGATATGTATTCCCGGTACTGGAAACGAACGCCGACCTCATGCAAATGCTCGAGTCCAAGTCGTCCGAAATCGATAACAACAAGTACGTTTATACCGTCAACGAACGCAGATGCAGTTTGGTGTTTCCTGGCCGGTTGGAAGCGGCTGTTAGAGACGGCGACGTACGCGATATCATGTTGGCCACGCATACAGATACGCTGCTATTGAAACTACGCAAAGGAGGCAGCGTCGAAGTGGACGTGAAAGATATGAGCTTCGACGAAAGCGACGAAATGTACGAAGGCGAAGGACCCAGCCAAGAGGTTTTGCAGAAACGTCGAAAACGCGTCAAAAATCGCAGCGATTCGAACGACTGGCGTCGAAAAATATTCGAAGACAAGGAAAAGCAGGCTGACTACGAAGAAGAACGCATATCCGAAATAAAATCCAAACGAATCAAGGTCAAATTGGACGCCATCAAGGAAACGCCTCATTTATGCAGCTGGAATAACGTTCGTGAAGGTCTCATAGAGCTGCACGCTGATCCAGAGTTCGATCGAACCATCGGCGAGACCATTCTACAAGTCGGCCAACAAGATTTGCAAAATTTCATCAACGTCGCCGGAACGCCAATCATAAACACCCTACCTCAATGTCTGCAAGTACAAACCGAGAATGTAGACCTCAGCGTGTCTGTTCCCGGCATCATCAAACAACCTATCGCAACCGGAGAGCAAGTGATCGGATTCTCCGTCGGGGCTGTCATTGTTCCGTTCCAACCACTGATCGCTGTCACCGACGAGGTCGTCGATCAAGAAATACAAAGATTCAACGCATCCAAAGACCACCTGCAACAGATGCTTGTCAAACAACTCGACCTACAGGTTCAGCACGGCGATATTTTACCCCTACTTCGGCACGTACCCGACTTGGCTAAAAAAATCGAAACCTTAATCGGTACTGAACATGAAACCAGGACCGAATTCGGCGTCAAACTAGACCTCGAGAGTGGTCCAACCTATATCGCAGGTCAGTTCTTCGATACTCCCGCCGGGCCAGTCTTTGTACCCGGAAATATTGTAGAAACTTCGATGGGACCTTCTTTCGTCGCCGGTTTCTCAGTAAATACCCCCGAAGGCATCAAATTCCTTCCTGGTCGTATCGTCAAAGACCACGAACAACCGGTTTTCGTCGCTGGCCAAATGGCTGTAACCAGAGACGGCGAGAAATTCGTTCAAGGTCAAATGGTATGCACCAAAGAAGGTGCCAAGTTTATCCCTGGCCAAACAGTCATCACCTCAGAAGGCGTAAAATTCGTACCAGGTCAGGTGATCCAAAATGTCGAAGATCAAACCTGTAAATTTGCCCCTGGCCAGACGATAATGACGCCAGAAGGACCGCAATTTGTATCTGGCCAGTTTACGCAGTCTAACGACGAAACTGTATTCGTGCCAGGGCAAGCTGTCCTGAATGAGAACTACAATTGGGAATTCATCCCTGGCAAGAGTATGAAAACAGACGATGGTACTAGCGTCTTCATACCTGGCAAAGAAGTCGTCAATGAACTAGGCGTCAGTCAATTTGTACCCGGAAGGATGATAATTGAAAATGGCGGCGTTGAAAGATTCCTTCCCGGATTGACAGTTGACGATGGAACAGGCAATATGCGATTTGTTCCAGGAATGCAACTCGAAACACCAGAAGGTATCAAGTTCGTCGAAGGTATGATGATTAAAAACGAAAATTCAAATTCGGTTTCATTTGCCGTTGGTAAAGTATCCTCGACTGGACCCGACGGCACCACCATTGAATTCAACAGCGCTAAAACTTCCGAAGACGTCGTAATGCACGATGTCCTGTCGAATTTCGGCATGTGCTTCGGATCCTCATTGGCTGCCGAAAGCACCAACGAAACCGAAGTATTTGGGCACATGATACAGTCAGCTCAAGGCGTTGAATTCTTCCCAGGTGACGCGAGCGGCCTTCCGGCTGGCAAAGTCATCCCTGGTAAATTAATCAAAGGCAAGGAAATGCGTTTCATACCTGGCACCATGATTGAAAATAAATTCATCCCTGGGCAATTCGTAACCACCGGGAATGAAGAGAAATTTATACCTGGCCAGGTAATCGAAACAAACGAAGGCCCAAAATTTGTCCCAGGTCAAGTCCTTCACACCAAATCTGGCCCTAAGTTCGTACCTGGCCAAATGATGGAAACCGAAGATGGTCCCAAATTCATTCCTGGCCAAATTATCGAGACCAAAAGTGGCCCTACTTTTATTCCTGGCCAGGTTATATATACCGAAGAAGAAGGATCAAGGTTTGTCCCGGGTCAAGTTGTTGATACCATCGAAGGACCCAGATTCGTGCCAGGTCGTGTGGTTGAAACCGGAGATCACGTTACTTTTATCCCTGGTCAAATTGTAGAGACCGAAGATGGCCTCAAGTTTATTGCCCCTGATCTGGAGGATGATCTAGAAGGAGGTTACCAATTCACGGTGCAGGGTTTTGAAGTAGCTCAGGAGGAGTTGAACATGATCCAGAGGAATTCAATTCCTTACGCTTGCTTCTCCGGCGAAATGGCCATCGATTCGCAAACGCTTCGGCAGCTCGCTCAAGCTGGCATGGCCGTTGGTAGGCAACTGCCAGTCGACGTTCCCGTGGTCAATATCAAATCCATGCCAACTACCGAGGCTGCTTGCAAGGTTGCCAATAAATTAGACGTTGACGCGTTGTATTCGGTCAAACTGAGCCATATTTTGAGCAGTTTGCAGCAAGTTCGCCATTCTAACGTGGCTCTGACGAGTGCAGAGATCGGCGATGAGAAGTTATTGAAGTTGGTTAACCTGGCCATCGAATGCCAGAGTAACGCCAATCTCCTGGAAACGCTGGGTAACGCCTTGGAAGAGGTTATCAAGCAAGATTCCGGCAATAAGCTCAAGGCTATAGATGATCTGCATACCGTCAGCGTCGAATTAGCCGGCAAAGTCCGAGATAAAAAACCCAACAAGGTGATGGTGCTGAGAAGTTTGACCAAAGGTATCATAGAAGAGAAAAACGAAATAGTCGATAAACTGGTGATTGTTTTGAGCGATCATGACGCCTCGGTACGTGCTGCTTTCCAACAGATGTGCCAGCAAGATCCCGAATTTGTCGATAAAGTCATGCTAAACGTCGCCTCGATGATGAAAAACGTGTGTGACTTGAATGACGAAACATCAGCTGTGGCAGCTCTGCACAAAGCTATTGTCAAAACCGTCACCGAATCCAGTCAATTGAAAATCCAGCCCACTCGACAGCACACCACCGCTCATGCGACTGTAGACTCGCAAACGCTGGCTAAAGCAAATGATGATTTGCAGCTGCTGGTTAAAGCTTGCCAAGTTGCCGAAAATCTGCAAGTGGATGCCACTTGTTCGGTCAAATTGAGCAATATTTTATCCAATTTACAACAAGTTCGCCAGTCCAATGTGGCGCTGACGAGCGAAGAAGTCGGCGATAAGGATTTATTAAGGCTGTTGAATTTGGCTTTGGAATGCGATACCAACTCGGATCTGCTAGAAACCTTGACCAAAGCTTTGGAAGACGTCATCAAACGAGACTCTGGCAATAAACTAGAGGCTATTGATTGTCTACAATCGTCAACAGCAAAACTAGCCGTCAAAGCGCGTACCAAAAAACCGAGCAAAGTTTTGTTGTTGAGGAACATGATCCAAGGAGGCAGCCTAGAAGAGAAAAACATCGCCGTAAACAAACTAATAGCCATGCTCAACGATCACGAAACCGCAGTGTGCGACGCTTTCCAACACGTGTGCCAGCAAAATCCCGAATTCGTCGATAAACTGTTAGAGAACGCGGCGGCCATGTTGAAAACCATCGCAGACCCGGAAGACGGAACAGCAGCCATGGAAACGCTGCACCGAGCCATTATCAAAACCGTCACCGAAACCAGTCAATCGAAAATCCAGCCCACTCGACAGCACACCACCGCTCATGCAACTGTAGACTCGCAAACTCTAGCTAAAGCAAATGATGATTTGCAGCTGCTGGTTAAAGCTTGCCAAGTTGCCGAAAATCTCCAAGTGGATGCCACTTGTTCGATCAAATTGAGCAATATTTTATCCAATTTACAACAAGTTCGCCAGTCCAATGTGGCGCTGACGAGCGAAGAAGTCGGCGATAAGGATTTATTAAGGCTGTTGAATTTGGCTTTGGAATGCGATACCAACTCGGATCTGCTAGAAACCTTGGCCGAAGCTTTGGAAGACGTCATCAAACGACACTCTGGCAATAAACTCGAGACTATTGATTGTCTACAATCGTCAACAGCCAAACTAGCCGTCAAAGCGCGTACCAAAAAACCGAGCAAAGTTTTATTGCTGAGGAACATGATCCAAGGAGGCAGCTTAGAAGAGAAAAACATCGCCGTAAACAAACTAATAGCCATGCTCAACGATCACGAAACCACAGTGTGTAACGCTTTCCAACACATGTGCCAGCAAAATCCCGAATTCGTTGATAAACTGTTGGAGAACGCGGCGGCCATGTTGAAAACCATGGTAGACCCGGAAAACGAAACAGCAGCCATGGAAACGCTGCACCGAGCCATTATCAAAACCGTCACCGAAACCAGCGAATCAAAAGTCCACCAAGCTTTGCACAGCAAAGAAGGCGACGATTTTCATTTGCTCGTCGAAGACGCCATGAGCCTGGCCAAAGCGTTGGGTATGTGCGAAGTGGTATCCATCTTGAACGAGGTGCTCAAAGACCGTAATTCCGTTCAAGTCTTGGCCAAAGATACCATCGTGATGGAGGTGTTGAAACGGCTCACCGTCATGAGACAACTCGCCGAATCCAGACCGAATCTCGTCAAAGCTTTGAAAGACTTGCACTCCGATCCGTACGCAGCTCGCAGCGATCCCAGACTTCGAGAGCTGGTCAGAGAGAGCGCTATGCTCATGGTGATTCCGGAAGAGTCGCTCAAGTCTTCGGCTGATATACCCAGCAGTATAATGTTCAGCGATAACTACCTGGTTGTCGAAGATTTCATGGCCAAGACTCGACAATGCGGTAAAACATTTTTAATATTGAAAAAAGGTATCCAAGCAGTCATACCGAGAGAAGCAGCCAAAGACGTGTTGACTGGCAGGGTGCCTTACACGATGCTGGATGAAAATGGTATTCATTACTTCAAGCCACTGCACGTTTTCAACGCTCTAAAACTACCTCGAGTGGCGACCAACAGATTTCACAACTATACGTACGTTCATCCGGCTCTTCTCGATGATGATTCGTCGTCCGGCACGAGGGGAAGTTCCATTAGCATGGAAGATTTACGTAAATCGTTACCCAATGGCCATGGTCATACTCCGAATCACCACGAGGTAAACTTACAGTTCGCGTTAGGTTGAAATGATCGCTGGTGTGATGTTTGAAAGAGCTTTTATTTTTTTTATGTACTCGTACTTGATAATAATTTTGCCAACGCTGATCAATAAATTTACTGCTTTTTTGTGTCTGTAATTTTAGCTTTTTATTACGCTTTCTGCTACGCTTCGCTACGTTCTTCTGTTTTTGCGCTGCTTTATAATAATCGGTGCATCAGTTTGACCCACTTTTTGGAGATGGTAAAGCTCGAGCGGGTGAAGGGGGAACTCGTAAGGTAAAAGTGGATCCAGCCATGACGATGTAATTTTGGCAAACGCTGATTACTCCAAATGATAATGTGCATTTATTACCACTACTTAACGAAGTAATGACGAGGAACATGTGGACTGCGAGTGCGACCTGCGATGGCAGCAGGGGACGCAGGGGTGCGTGGTGCCAATGAGCTAACTCTGAAACATTTTGTATCGTCTTTGCCCGGCGATTTAATAAATGTCTTCAACGAATGCATAAATGTGCATGAATTTAACGAGCCGAAAAACATGATATACTTAATGTACTCGTACTACAATGTTACTTTCATTTTTCTCAAAAACAAACAAACAAACGATGACTTTTGATATGTATATTTTGCAGTTATTGTGCCACCCATCTCACTTGAATGTTTATTTCAACTTTTTTGTAGTTTTTATCGCTGAAATTTTGATTCATCTCCAAAATTTGCTTTGCTTTCGAACATTTCTGTTTTTTTTTTTTACCAAAATGATTTTTTTGATTTTTTTCATGAACAACACTTTTTTTTTTTATTTTCGTAATTTTTCAGTGTAAATAAATACAAGGACTTGATTTTCATAACTTTTCTTACAATTTATTTAATTTTAGAACAAAAATTTCAATTTATTTTCAGCAAAAACGTAAAAATTCCATCTCTTTGATTTCATTTCAAAAAAGAAAATTTTCATTACTTCTGATTTTGTTTCACAAATGATTTTTTTTTTCAAAAACAAGATTTCAATTCAATTTTTCAAAAAGGAAAATTCTCAGCAACAACGAAAAATCATGATTTCTTTTCAAAAACTTTTTTTTTGTTTTTTTCTGATTTCTTTTTGTCCAAAAATTTTTGAGTTTTTAAAAACTACTTGTCTTTTCTTTCCGGAACGTATTTTTGGATTTCTAATTTTTTTCAAAGAGAAAATTTTCATCCCAATTTTTGAATTTTTTTCAAAATTTAAAATTCAGAAGCAATTTTTTTGTTATGATTTTCGATTTTTTCATTTTTGTTTCAAGACGCAATTTTTGGATTTTTTTTTTAAAACAAAAAATATTTTAATTTGTACATTTTTTTTTGAATTGCTAAATTTTCGAGTTTTTGAAAAATGTCATTTTTCGTGTTTTTAAAATTTTTTGATGATTTAAAATTTTTTTTTCAAGGAGAGCATTCTCATTCCAATTTTTCAAAAACAAGTTTTCATTTTTTTTTTCAAAGCACAATTTTCGTTTTTTTTTTTTCAAACACAAAATTTTTTGATTTGTTCATTTTTTTTACTGCTAAATTTTCGAGTTTCTTCAAAAATATGAATTTTTATCCCAATTTTGAGTTTTCTTAGAAAACAAAGTTTTCAGATTTAAGAGCAATTTTTTTTTTCGTAAAAACAAAAAATCCTAAACTTGAGTATATGATTTCAAAAGTTTTTTATTTTTTCCCGGAGCATATTTTCCCATATTTACAATTTTTTTTTGGATTTGAGCTTTCGTTTTGATTTTTCTTCTAAATCTGACCTTAGGAATTTCTATTCTTTTTTTGGAAAATTTTGAAATTTTTTTTTTAGTTTATATCTGTTTCCATTTTCTGACTCGAACGAGCAAAACGCTTCTTGCTTTGATAACACAAAAATAACCACAACCGCACCGAAGATTTTTTGTTTTCTACTCGAATATACCTACCTACGCTTGTACTCAAAACAAAAAACAAAGTAGATATCATCGAATAACTCGATACTTCTGGTGTTTTCTGTATAGGCGATACTAACGTCGACGAAAAGTAGAAATTTAGGATCGAATAGTTACCATTGCTAAACCCGCGGGCAAGCTTCTCCTTCGGACGAGTACTGCGTGAGCTCGATGACAGCAGATGTGATAGCATATATACGAGTACCTTAAGATCCGATCCTTCTTGACCAATGCCTCATAGTATTACCGTTACCGCTACCATCGCCCTCCTTTCTGGCCTCGTTTTTTCCGTTCGAATATTAATACTTGGCCGATTTTATGAACGTAGGGCATGGATGAAGAATTTGTACTGGTTAAAGATTTCATAACCGACGATGAAGAATTTTACGCCGATAAAGGAGAACGGGTAAAAGTTCTGAAAACCGACGACGATGATCCGACACTGTGAGTATCTCGACTCTTTGCTTTTTTTTCTCCTTTGCTTTTTTTTTTTTTTTTTTTTTAAATTTTTTTTCTCCTTTTTTTTTTTTTTTTTTTTTTGTTTCGTCCTTCGTTAACATCACATTTTCTCATTTATCGTTCGTCTGTTTGGATTCAATAACGCTTTTCTAAGCTTTTCAAATGTCGTGTACATTACATTACATCACATTACATTACATTACATATAAGACAGTAAACGATGTAATCGTCGTGTTTCATGTGTCTTCGTCTATGTCTGTGTCTATGCAGATTTGTGTTTTGTGGTTTTATGTGTTTTTTTTTTTTAAATTTTATTATCTCGTTTTTTTTTTGTTTCGTCGAGTGTGAAGGATGTTATCAACGATCGTTATTCTGCTGGTCAGGATATATACGAGCTTGTAATGGCAAAGTAATGCTTTCGCGTATGTACGATTTTTTACACGCTTTTTCGAATAATATTCTGAATACATGGGCGAGTACGTGCAACGGTACTCGTGACTCTTTTGATATTTGCTCGATGCCCGATTGTAAATTAATTTTTCCTTGTATAGGTCTGTAAAGTGTAAAAATATTAATGATAAATTTTCGAAGAAATTATCATGCATCCCGAGAAGAGGAGGACTGTTGCCAAGTTGTTTTGTACGATAGTATGTGTAAAACCGACAACAACACGGTGAAAAATTCTAAACCTTCTGTTTTGGACCATATTATTCGAAGATCAGGATATAACCGCGAGTCCATTCTATACTTTCTTTCTTTTTTATTTTTTCTTGAAAATATTTATAGATTATCTACTATCAGAGAGTTGATATATCTACTTATATGAGGGAGGTCCTCTTACTATTCTCGTTCTCAAAAAACCGTGTCTCGTTCTCAAAAGTCTTTTCTTTTTTAATTCTGTGATTCACTATATTATACCGCGTACGAAATTTACGTATTAATTGTACCTTGTAGCGTAGTTGAAATGTTTGTATGTTTTTAAAAATTGTATTGTTTTTTTTTTCGTTTTTGGTTTTTGGTGGTCCTCATGTACCTATTGCTATACCTAGAACCATACCTATACCTTAACTTTTATTAGTGATAATGGTTTGTTTTATACGTTTGGTTACCATTATTATTATCATCATCATTATTTATTTATATACCGCATTGTAAATATATATCGTTTTAATTATTCCACGCGTAGTACGTTTTATTTTATTAGAGCACTTTCATCATCGTTCATCGTAGAGCCATTTTTTTTTTTTTTTTTTCATATTTGTATGTAGTATACGAATTGTGAAGTGCGGGTCATTATATCAATAGGTATCGCTGCGATTGACCATGATTATCGCACGTAAACAGCAAATAAATTCGCGACAATCGAAATTCGAATGGAAAAATCTATTTTTAAAGAATTCGCGCGTGTCCCCAACCAACCAGCGTACAAGAAGTATACCTATACATACAAGTGAGAAGAACGAGACAGCTTGTACATGATTGTATGTAAAAGCACCCTGCACCAGTACCACACACTAGTGGAATGCGTTTTAATAGATAGTTTTGTGACACTGTGTGTAGTGTAATTAACTGCTACGCGAATGTAACACGTCGTGCGGCATTCTTGGACAATTTACATATTCTATTTATTTTAAATACGATTACAACGAGCGGCGAGAATGTTACATAAGGACAAATAGCCATAATGAAACCTATCCCGAGTGAATTATTAACCTGCTGTGCGCGATGAATAATGCCCGCGGTTCTTTGTAAATATGTGCGCGGTGGTCGAGCCAATGGAGTGCGAGGGAGGTTGGGGTTTTGAGCGAGAAGTGAGGTTGAGTTTGTTTTTTTCAGAGAAGGGAGACTTGATTTTTTTGAAACTAAATGTACCATTTTTTTTCAAACAAGTTTTTTAATGTTTTTTTTTTTTGTAATTCATTTTTCAAAAACAGAAAAAACAAGTTTTTCAAACTGATTTTTCCTTTTCCTTTTCTTTTCTTTTTTTTTAATGAGTCGAAGTTTTCGGTTTCTTGCGAATTGAAATCTTCATTTTTGTAACTTTTCTTTGGAAATTGATTGTTTTTTTCCCCCTCAAAATCCTACAATTTTGACTTTATTTGAAAACGAAAATCAAAAACTGTCACTTTTTAGAAAGATAAATTTCCATCATTTTATCAGAAACAAAATTTGAAACTGAAAATTTTTGTTTCGTTTCTCAAAAGGATAATAATTGCAATTTATTGAAATTTTTATTCCTCGAAAATCGAAAACAGATTCCTTCTACACAAAAAATCTGTACAGTGTACAACCATGGAAAAATCCCTCCCTTCTAAATCGCGTTGAGATGAAATCATCATCCCTCGACTAAGAATTGACCACACAAAACTCACCCACAGCCACTGATATCTTGAAGCCCCCTAACCCATCAGTCAATTTTGCAATTCTGAACCCATCACATCCCAACATCTTCTTTTCTCTTGCGCCAATCTCAAACCAACGAGACACAACCTGGGCATATTTGAGGACTACCCAAAAATCCCAGACTCACTTCCAGAAATGGATAAATTCCTGTACTTGATCAAAGATCGAAAACTCCAAAACGAAATCTAAATCCATTCTTCCGACACCCTCCCCCCCCCCCCCCAATAACTGGACGTAAAAATCACAGCAATTATAAACGCCCAGTACAAAAAAAAGGTTAAAAAAGTATTTTTTTTTAATTTAAAAATTTGGAAATTATTCAAAAACAATTTTTTTTTTCTAAAACAAAAATTGCCATTTTTCGGAAAGAAAATTTCCACGTTTTGATCAAACCGTTTTTTTTTTGAAAAAAATTAAAAATTCTTTGCTGAATAAATTTTTTTTCAAAACAAAGATTGTAGTCTTGTTCAGGACCATTTTTTTTCTGAAACAAAAACTGTCACAAACGTCCATGTTTTCACTAACCCTTTGGTGTCCGGGGTAAGACTGACGGATGAAATGAAAAAAATTTTATACAGCCGTAATGGTCCCAAGGGTCAATCACCAAAACCACAAAAATAAATTGATCTGGACGGCAGTTTTTTT
>FIZT01048087.1:0-12136 GCA_900065295.1 Paracoccus marginatus
TCTTCAGTAAAATTTCAGTTTTCCTTCTTTTTTTTTAAATTTTTTTCTATTTTACGTTATACAACTTTTTTCGCACTTTTCAAATATTTTTTTCTTTTTTTTTTAAATATTTTTTTTTGCTAATTTTTGCCATTCAATTTTTTTTCAATTTTTTAAAATCCTTTTGAAGTAGGTAGTCCACTAATTTGGTACTTTAGTGCCACTAGTTTTTCTATAATCCGGATACTCGTAAGGAAGGAGGAAACGCGACATGATACCAGTACAAACCTTGAACTTGCGGCCGTCTGATTGAACTTAACGTAAATAAAAGCTAGGCTGCGGAAAAATCGATAGATTTCGTTTCACGTCGCGCTGGTTCGTGCTTCGCAAAGGCCTATACGTACGTATACGAGAGAACCGCGTGTTAATACGTTTCACCTATAGCCATAGGTACCTACATATATGTGAACCTGGACACGTTATAATTTCCTAGTACAGCCGTTTCTGGTCCAACGATACACGTGCGGTTGAAAAAAAAAAAGGAAAAAAGGAATCCTCGCTTTCCCAACAGTCTAATCAATAAACGTTACATTAATTGGATTAAAACAGGCGGTATTTTCCTTACGTAAGGCTGAAACAGATGCACCTTGCACTTTGATTCTACGCGGAAAATTTGTTCTAAACGCCGAGGGTTGGAGGAAAAAAAAGGACCAGCTTTCCCTCGACAATAGGTTAAGATTTATTTTATTTTTAGCCGAGGAACGTGTGTTATAGTGTTCTGTGTGGTATGGCACGATTCGTGTGAAAAAGATCCAAATGCATGTAGGTACAGTGGACTCTCGAATGGAGGGGCTTTTAGTAGAGCGAGAATTAGTGAACCGTGGCAGAAATCTGTTTTATCTCGTGTGTACTTTTTACGCGAGAGATCTGTTAATTACGTGTAGTTGTTCGAAAGGTATACGATGATATTTTTTGTTTCAAGAACACGTTCTCGCATTATGTTTTACTCGCCCTGAAATGAAATACCAAGTAGCAACTAGCAAAGACACATATGGTTGTGTTTCCTGTCGCAAGTGCGAATTTGCCACCATTTGCCCATTCCTATACTCGTACAATACGAAGTACTACCTTTCGGCCATCTTGCTCGAGCTGAAATTAAATTTATTCATTGCTAAAATACTTCTGGCGTCGGTTTAGTGAACCTTTGACGCGAATCTATGCGTACGTATTCATAATTATTCTCTCGGTGCAGTATTTACACAAACAGAAGTATTCCATTATCGAGTGGTCGCGTATCCACAGTCGTACTGTAACGTTAACGCGGCTAATTCGCCGCAATGAATTAACAATTAACGTTACAGAGCGTTTTGTAAATGAATCCAGTCGCCTTGTACGTGCATCTGTGCGCGCTTATTGATTGAAAAAAAAATCTCCGTAGCGAGCCTCTCTCGCTAATATCGCTACCAGGGTATTATTATTTCAGTACTCGGGCTACTTGGTGTATTAATTAATGGCCGGACTCATCCCGCCATATCGAATAGATACCCCCAGGCCGCGTTTCATTTACGGATCAGTGATACTCAAATTTTCCATCCAAGTTTTGTGGTAATGACCTCAGCGTATCTACGAGTATATGCCCATGTACATTGTACGAGTTCTCGCCCTCCCTCTACAACAGTGTGTATAGTTCATTTCCAAGGTGTGAACCTTTTTATAAAATCAATCCTACGATATGGGCCGAGTTAAAAATAGATTCCCCGTGTCAATATTTGGTAATTGATTGTCTATTTTTCAATGCGAAGTGTATCATACGATTACACCTGCTGAGTAAATATATTTACCGTGTGGTTTTCAACGTTCTATACCGGGTATCGTTAGTGGCGAATGGCGCCACGCACAGCGTTATTTTTACCCAGTTTTACGATATCGTAACGCGTCACTTTGATTGGGATTTCGAGAGCCGGGCAGAAGGATGCAGAAAAGAGGGGGGGATTTTCGCCTCGGGCTATGCGCTCGTATTTGTTTTATAAACGAGATTTTTTCGCTAAAAATTGTATCCCGGGGAGTTTGGCAAGTGGAGATTGTCTATATCTGGGCTGTCAACTTGGAAAAATAGGCGAGAGTATCGTTTGATTAAGGTTTTTGTGCGATATATGCGCTATAGATATTTTTTTCCAATTCCTGGTTGTGGAATTTCTGCTGCAGACGGTGAGGGTGAAGAGGGAAGTGTGGGGGCATTGTTCTTAGGTATGTGGGTTTGTTGGGTATTGGCTGATGAATTTTGTTTGATCAAAGGTAGCTATATTTGTTTAAAAAGCTCAAAGAAGACAAAAATTTCATAAAAATTCGATTGAATCGTGAATATTCTCAGCACGTTTCCTTTCTCCTTCTTCATGAAAGGAGGGAAGGGGGGAGAAAAAACTTTGAAATTTGCAGAAAAATAAATTTTTATGAATTCAAAAATTATGAATGCAACAAAAATGAAAAAAAGAATAAAAAATATTAAAAATTCAAGCAATTTCTAAAAATTGAAAAATTTTCCAAGAATAAAAATTGTTCAAAAAATTGTTTAAAATCAGAACTTGAGAAATCGAATCCAAAAACATTGAAAATTCAAAAAATTTAAAAATAAAATTATGAGGATGATTATTAAAAATTTTTTAAATCAGAAACTTCAATGTCAAAAATTTTAAAAATTGAACTTTCAGAAATTTTTTAAATTTTTTAAAATTTTCAAAAACTCAAAATTTTTCAACTCTCTTGAAAATTCCCAATTTTTCAAAAATGAAAAATTGAATCTCCGAAAATCAAGAATTTCTTAATTTAAAAATTCTGAAAACGTAAAAAATAAAATTAAAAAAATGGGAAACCCTCGATAAATTTTCAAAGTTTTTCAAAAATCCCAATTTTTTGAAAATCAGATTAAAAAAAAGAAATCTAGGAACATCGAATTAAATTTTTTTAAAAAATGAAAAACAAAAGTGAGGGAGTCATTATTACTTACAATTTTACAAAATTTTAATTTTCTCGAAAATCGAAAATTTTTATGTTTTAGATTTTCAAAAAATCAAACTCAATATTTTCCAATTTTTTAAAAATGAAAAATTCTTCCAAATTTCTGAAAATTAAAATTTTGAAAATCAAAAATTTCTTGATTCAAAAATTCTAAAAATATCAAGAAAAAAAAATCCAAAAATAGAAATATGTAGGTAACCATTTATTAAAATTTTTTTTTGAAATGTAAATTTCTAGAGAGAAGTTCTCGAAGTTACTTCATTTCAAAAATGCTCACCTGTATGGATCATTTTTCTGCTTTCTTCAGATCTGTCTTTGTCTCGACTCAAAATTTTGCGCTCATGTCGATAGCTTCATTTCAAAGAGGAATTTATTACGTGAATGAACGAGGAATGCACGATATGCCGATGGGGAATGCTTTTACAAGAAAACTGAGCCTTTGCGAATTCGGTCGAGGGAGGCAGGTTGATGACCTAAATACCTTTTCAAATTTCTCATCTGTTTATCTCGCGTCGCGACGGTGAAAAAAATTTGAAGGGAGATTTTTTTCCACTTTTTAAAATTTCTTTTCACGCTGACGAGATTTCAAATATTTACGTTGCTTACAAAAAAATAAAAAAACCTTCGCTGAAAAAGATTTTTTCTTAAAAAATATTTATCTATAAAAGTACGCCCTTTTGTCAGGGATTTGAAAAAAAAAACATTTACTCGCGGCCATTCTCGTTCATAAAATATCACAAACGACGAGACAGAATGAGGGATGAATCAAAAGATGGTAAGATTATAAAACGAACGCGCACGTTATAGGATTTTTACCCAGCGATATACTGGAAATTTAACGAGCGATAAAAATTTCACGTTGGAGTTGATTATAAATTTTCATTTTGGCTCGACATACGCGCGGAGTGATTAATGGTTGAAAATTGCACGCTACTCCGGATATACGTACGTACCTGACATACCTATACAGCTCAGGCTTCACCTCTAAATCCAAACCTAGGCGAAATTCTGCAAGCTGACTGGTCGTGTAGTTATGCAAATGTGCATTTTTGTGCTTTCGTTGACTACTCTATCTATAGATTTAGGTATCGAGCGGATTACATTACGCGGATGTAAAATTTACGAAAAAAAAAAAAAAACGATGCCATCGCGCGAAAAACGTGTGTAATCTGTTTCCATCGTATACCTATAGCTGAAGTGTCGTGTCATATTTCTCAAATAATTAGATATAAATTAATAGCATCCAGCGGAGGAAAAAATTCGCCATGTGGTGAGCACATAAATCGTCGTTGTGACGATAGCGAACGAGCGACGGTGTTCGTATTTAGATTCGAGGGTGTGTCATTTCTATAGTGTCGCGACTATCACTTGCTGAGAGCAGTTTTTATGCCTACATAAGCACATCGGTGTTGTTAAAATTGTCGCAGTCGAGCATGAATTTTGGTACACGGTGCTAGTTGCTACACATACGTATAAAGTGCCACCAATGTCTGGCTGAATTTTTGCACTCTCGGGTTTGTACGAGTTTTTTCTCCTCTCTCGCTCGCTATATGTATATTTTTCTCTCCGTCTCTCTCTTGTGGGTATACGTCGGTGTATCGATTATATAGAAGTGTACTTATAGACGAAGGTAATATTTTAAATACTCGCTGTTGTGTTTTGAATGGCGTCGTACGGAAGCAATGTGGACACGCTGGTCGTACGATTTATGCGTTATATACACGTATACGTATATATATGAAACATATATCATTTCTTCACCAACGACTACGCTCGTACACTGTAGCAGCAGCAGGAGCAGCGTCGTAGTTGAAAAAAAAAAAAAATAGTAACAGACCTAGATGGAAGGAGAAAATTCGCCGTATTTAACAAAGTAACAGCGTGAATAAACAGGAAATAAATTTTCTAAGGTGGACAGGTGTAACAGCATGTGCTTCAAATTTACACGCGTTTAATTAAATCACGCTCGATGTAAATCAGCAGACGTCGCGTCGCGTTGATTTGGCTCGCCATTTCAGCAGCTCACCAATGACCCAACAGCTCGGGGTACTCGAATCGAGGTGAAAATTTGAAAAATAAATTATTTTTAATCTGCCAACATAATCGTCTAAGCTTGGGCCCGCGTCCCAAGTCCTATTCCGCAATAGGTACCTACCTACGTCCAGCTCGAGGATAGAAATTAGATACCACTGGTTCGATGCTGCTCGGCGTACTACACACGCGGGCAATCGACCATCTAAATAATTAATCCGTGTTCGCATTAAGCCCATACCCCCTCCCTCGGCTTTTGAGAAAAAAAACCATCTCCAAACCAATCATAAATAATACAATGAACATTTTATACCTTGCAGCTGGTAATTATTATTTTGATAACCGTGATTATTTTTCTTTTAATGCGATTCATAATTCAAGTTTGGTAGCTACCTCGGCTCGCAGTGCGATGCAGCGAGTATCTGCTAAAGATGCGTAGTCTTCAATAAATTTTATTAATAATTGTAAAACCTACATGAAAAGTTGAAGAGAATTGCGGGTTAAAAGCTCGAGAAAAAAATACATTTATCAATTAACATGTTTTCCCATTTTCCTTTTATAGCATCGATGTGGTTACATTAATCTTCATACTATGACGGGTCGAATTTCCAAGTCACCTCCCTCCCACCTGCCCCTTGTTGACAAGAATGGACATAGTCCAATGATCGATTTTTTGTTTCAAATTATTAAGGAATTATTATTACATACAAGGTAGCTGCGCGGATTGATTTATTATATCTAAATGCCTACTCGTATTGTCACATCGTTTTGACCCCTCCCCCCTCTCATCTCTCGTTTAGTAGCAGAGAGCGAACTTTCGAAGCCTCGCAGCATTTTATCAATTTAGACTCGCTCGCTTTACTCCTCGCTGAAATAGGATTACACCTTAATTCATATTCGTATATTATTTTGATAATAATCTGAATAAGCGGCGTGCCGTAATTTACATTAAAAACCCGTTAAATGGAATTCTTCTTCGGAGGAGAAAAAAAAACCGTACAAATACTGGAAAAAAAATACATATCTACGCGCAATGGCTCAGTGGGTATAAAATTTTAATGACCGAATGTGCATTTTTAATTAAAAACAAATGATGGAGTATCGTTTCGCCTATTTATTAATTAATAGACGAATATTTCATGCCACTGTCCCCGTCTTTGTATCTATGTGTCCTCTTGGCGTGCTCGTTTGACTTTGACAGATGTCATCTTGCACGAGACTGCGACCCCCTTCTCTCCGTTTTTTTACGAGCAAATTCGTAGATCGAGTTTTGTCGAAGGATACCTATACCAAAGAGGACGGTTTTTTGATTGATCTTTTTTTTTTCTTATTCAGATGAGAAATTCTTGCTTATTTTATGACGGAAAAAAATCGGAAGGAATTCTTCTCGTGGTTTGCATTTTTTTAAACCTGATTTTTTGGGCCATTTACGTAGCGCAATCGGTATAGTAAGAGAGATGTAAAAGAATAAAGTTGAAAAAATGACGTAGGTAATTTTTGGTGGAAATATTCAACAAATTGATCTAATTATCGGCGAATCGTAAAAATATTATATGCGGTTTTAACGATTGGTTTTTTGTAGCTAGCGATGGGAAATTTTTAAATTATAATACTTAAAATAAAATCTGTCCTTTTTAATTAGAATAAAAAATATCGAATTGGTGGAGATGGTTAATTTAAATTCTCTAAATCTTGCTACGAGCTATATCGATGCATGTAACTTGAATTTTAGTTTTGTTAAGTATTCTGGATTCTTTTCCCCCTTTTCAAATGTATGGGTATAGGTATACGTATTTTTCACACGAACGAATGAAAATCGAAAGTTGACAACGTGCTTATGTATACGACGATGTCATTTGTTTGTTTTGGTCGTCTATTTTCTTGGTCGGTTTAAAACAGGAGGTTAATTATCCATTGTTTATAAGCTCTTTGAATCCTTTGGTTGACTGTGGCCATGTTAACTGATGCATTGGATAATGGTATGCCGAACAACTGTTACACCGCTTCTTATTTGCTTTGTCCTAATAGTTTAACTGTTCGCTTGTAATTTACCTTCAGCAGTGTTGTCAACGTGATGGGAAATTCAGCTCGTGTCGTTGAATTCGAATTTGGGTTCGTTGTTGAGAATATTGACGCGGTGGAGTTTGGAATAAAAAAATCGAAAAATATCTGATGAATCGATTCATTCGAGAATGATAAAATTTTTCAATTCAGAAAAATCGCAGAAATTTATCCACTCACAGAACAGATTATTTTTCGAAATCGATCGAAAAATAGTCGATCAAAAAACCAGATTGATTGGAATTTGAGAAATTGAAACATAGAGATGTTAATTTTTTTTTTGCAATAACTGGTTCCCATGACCATCCTAGAAAAAAATTGAGAAAAGGAAAATGCTCTTCTTTCGATGCTCTATAACGTTTATTTGAACTAATTTTTCAAAATTTCCATCGTAACTGAATATAGAGATCAATTAACCCGAGTTTTGGCAAATTATTTAAATAAATGGAAAATTTTCAAAAATTAATTTCTTCCATGTATCCTAGCTTCGCTCAATTACGTCTTGGAAAAAAATAGTAAGTAAAAAAATGCTCGTCTTTTGATGCTTTACAACTTTTGTTTCAACGTTTTTTTCATAAGTGTGCAATTTCAAAAGTTATCGCCAAAAAACCAAAATTCGTACTTCTTGCCCCCGCAAAAATAGGGACGAAATCATCGTAGATTTCAGGAAAGTTCGTGTTTGTTGAAATATACCACCTACTGGGCTCTTATATGCAAATCCTCCCCTTTGCAGGTATTTTTTGAGGTCTTGGAATATTTTTTGGCCAATGGTCTACAGCTACGCCATTAGGTGATTTTTAAAATTTAAAATTTCGTAATCATGCTCCGAATGGATTCAAATTTGGAATTTGGGGTGCATAATGATCCCTCACAAACACACCCAATGCTGGTTTTATTTTGAGAATTTTTAGCGAGGGCAATATCGCGTCATTTTTACTCCGAAGAGGTACGTCGCTTTCTTCACCGAGCTCTCGTGGAAAATATTGTGAAGTGACGCGCGTTGTTTTTACTCCGAAGAAATGCATCGTTTTTTCCACCAAGCTTCCGTGAGAAATTTTGTCATCTCGCCCGCGTTGTTTTCACCCTATGGAGATGGGTCGCTTTTCTCGCCAGGCTCCCGTGGGGAGTATTGTCAAGACCCCCCCCCCCCCTTGAGAGATTTTTCTTTCGCTCAAGTAATGATTATGTATTAATCGAACTAAAAAATTTTGTGTATTTTTTCCTCATGAAATGGTATCAATTCCCGGGGGTGGGAAGGAGGGGGGAGGGGTCTGAAAAAAATCAAACACTTTTTACTGCTGCTACCTCAACGTCCTTCGACCTTCGGTTATCGCGAAAAAAATAAATAAAATCTCAAAAATTGGTGAAAATTCAAAAATTCGTCAACCCCCTCTTAAAAATAAACTTTCAATATGTGAAATATCTCGCGCATACGAGACTCATTTGAATAATGGAAATCCCTCGATATAATTCACTACTCATAATGTAATATACTATACGAATAAATAGCTCAAGTTTCTAACCCGTATATAAACTTTTTAATCAACTCGACTAAACGAATTTATCCTCGGAAAATCTCACCATTAATCCGAACGCGCACACATAGTACAGTACACCCGTTATAGTAGACTATATAGGGCTTCACAATGGAGGGAAAAAAGTAACGTAGAGATGCTGGCCTGGCACCGTCACACATACATACGTATATCTACCTGCATACTACATTATTATTGAGTCATCTACGGAGTAATTCAACACACACACGCTGGCAGACCAGCAAAAGCACGCACAATTCTATAAGCACGTACAAATGAGAACCACTATTTGGCCGTTAAATATTATAAATTCGGTACGTGCGTGGGTGTTCTAATTCACAAATAATGATACATTTTCGACGTCGAACGTAGACAATACTTCGGTGGCGATGGGCGAAGCCACGACAGGGCATTGGGAGCGGGAAAAAAACACCAGAAACTAATCTATACGTAGGTAAATTCGTAAATTACCGAGCGAGTATTATTCGTGCTTACGCAGATGTCGAGAGACGATTACCAGAATTACTTGAAATAGTTATTATATTAATATCAATTTTACGCGGCGCGTATCACTGGAAAATGTTATTAACCGAAACGTTTTTCTGGGTGTAGCTGTATAATTATGGTATTTGGCGACCACAATATCCGCACTCGTATAGGGTATAGGTAAAAATGCGGTTCGACGTAGACGCGTTCGTTTTATTTAGAAAAAAATTTTTCCAGCTGCGGTTTTCGATGACCTGAGCTTCGTATATAGTCGACCTGTTGGACAATCTATTTTTATTACTATTGTTTAACTTTTCCGTTTATCGAGTCGTAATTTTCGACTAAAACAATAAAAATGTGTATTTGAAAAAATAAACCGCTGGATGCGTTTGTAGACGTACCTATAACGTCCTTGCAACGAGCTGCGCTCGTGGGATAATCTAACGGTATCTCCACTATACTACATATTTTTATATTGTAGGTAACGTCGTTTAAAAATTCATTACGACGTTTAGCCTCGCGTCAGCGCACCGATGAAAACTAATAATGACATATTTAGTCCGATTTTCTCTCTTACATCTTCACCGAGACGTACATTGATGGCTACCGTTGACGCGCTGCTTTCGTGATGGCACGACGGGCATATATTTCAAAAATTAGAAAGCGAATCGGATATCCTTTCTGATCAGCAGTCAGCCAGTAGTCAAAGAACTACCCCGCTGCAAACAAAAGCGAAACCAATCAGCGGGCTACCGAATTTCACTCCTACTGCATTCCTTAGACTTACAAATATATTACGACACCGGCTCGACGTCAGACAATACGACACAATGAGAGCAAAAATTAGAAACCTACCCTCTGCCGAGAATAAAGAAATACCCAGTGACATAGTAGCCTAGAAAATATACAAAACTGACCTAATTCTAAGGCCAGCAGCGCAGACATCTTTATGCAACACACATACATTACGTAATCGAGCCACTCGCAGGGATGCGGGAGGCGCGAAGAAAAAAAGGCCAAACAATACCGAGAAAACGGCTCGTAAAAAATTTCTCGCCTCGAGAGAAAGTTTCGAAAAGGCGGAACGCGGCGTGGGACCGCACACGACTCGCGGGAAACGTTTTCAGTTATCAGCCCTGCGCGCAAAAAATGCCTATTTAATTTTATTGTTCGAACGGGTCAGCAAAAATAAAAGGCGTTTGTCAAGCGAACGTTTCAATAGCGTATAATTTCCCGAATTAAGCCACAATACGCTGTCAAGTAGGTGGTAGTAGAAAGTTACTAATGAGCTGAAAAAGATGACCTATATATTCTCACACAGCGTCTTTCTTATTCGCGTACAACCAAATACCACCATATTTGTATCCTGCTTTTGTTCGGCGCAGACCAACCGCTAGGAGTGAATGAAAAAAGAAAAGGTTTAGACCGTTAAATGCTCGTCTTATATGGTTGCTATCTCGCTCGCTACACGTACGTCCAGGATATCTAAATCCTTTACTCTCGTATCTGTCTCATCAACGCTCGTATTAGATATCTAGGTACGAACGAGAGATGTCAATGGTGAAAAAAAAAATAGCGTTTAGAACGACCATTTATATATTTGCGCGAACAATAGATACCAGTCGAATACTTACACCTTGTTGCCTTTCAATTTGTACATTTTCTAGAAGCGAGATAAAAATAAAAGGTACCCACCGCCTTAAGTCTTGTCTTCAGCGCGGTTTATACCCCGGGGAAAATATCATAATTTGGTATTTACAAGTTCGAAGCTGCTGCGACTGCGAGACATCGCATCGAGCGTGCGGTAGTTCTCGTTGCTGTGTGCGCGTCATGGAATTATGCTAATCGACTATATTTTCAATACAATCTCGTAATTTCAACTTTTAAACGCTTTTATGATGGGTTCGTTAAGACGTCGCGTCGTTGCACCGACCATCTTTTATAACGTTTAGCGTCGATTAATGCACATGCGGAGAGGGCCACCAGGCGGGGTAAAAAAGCGACAAGAAGTTACCCGACAGTCGACTAGCTAAATGCATTAATTCTTGGACAACTTTTAACCGTATTCTCTACCTAATATAAAAAGAGCACCAGCACAGAACGGAGCGCGCAGTTTGCGACAAAAATTATACACGATTCACGCTTTTACCGAAAACTCTTCTTCCGTGCTGTATACGATGCGAATGCCAGTACGACGCCGCACACCGCGCGCCGGTGCTAATCCTCCTAGCCGAGCTGTGCACCATTGTCCGGCAGCATCCAAACCGCAAAGGTTTAAACGCCATAAATTCGCCTTTTATTCATGCAAATACCGAGTGGAATTTCACGTAGGGTGAAAACCAGTTTTATTTTAATAAATTAAACTTGAATTATTGTAAAACCGAATGATAAACGCCGCCACTATCTAACAAGCGTTTAACGTTTTAACGTCTTGATAAGTCTGCCAGAGCTGTTTAAGAGGTTTTTTTTCTTTCTTTTTCTCTCTAATACTGCACGAAAATCTCGCCTACGGCCGCTGTTCGTTCCATTCAGCGCAAAAGACAATCGGCGCGTACCGAGTACTGATTTTTATCTGACGTTTGGGACATGTGGTTAAGGTTTTTTAAGATTTTTTTTTCCCGTTTTCCAGTCGCATATAGAGAGTCATTAAGGAATACTGCAGCTGTGGAGAATGGAGAAATTTATCGATGTTGATACGTAGTTTGCTCAGACTGAAGTTATCGGTTGCATTTTCTATCAAAAACCGAGATTAGCCGGCAAGTGGTCTCATGACTTGAAAAGAGAAGGGTCTCATCCTGGTGGAAACCTCCGAAAAAAAATTCCAAGTCCATTTTTGAAAAGTCAAGCTATCGGAGGTTTCCTCCAGGAAGAGTCCGTTCGTTTAATTCGGAGGTTTCCACCAGCATGAGACCTCCGGCCGGTTAATTATTTTTTTCAAATTGACTTTTCAAAATTTTGTCACTCTTACTCTTCTCTCCACTCTTTACTTTTCAACACTTCCACTCTCACTCCCACTCCACTCTTCACTG
>FIZT01048106.1:0-14190 GCA_900065295.1 Paracoccus marginatus
GTACTATGCTAGCATGAAGTCTATTAGCATTTAACTCGCATAAAATGAGCATCTTGAAGATTGAATAGCATCGTTGTAGCATCATGCTAGCATCATGGTAACAAAATGCTAGCATCATGCTAGCACGCGGGTGTTCGAAAATTGTCGATTGGGTAATCCCTAGATGCATGCTGGGCATATTGAGAATTTATGGGGTTGAAATCATGCTAGAAATACAGTGGTGTACAGGTGCTAGCATGCCATATTGAAATGAAATGCTAAAATTCTTTTGTGAGCAGAATTTTGTGGAAAACGATGCTCTCAAAATGCTAGCATTATTCTATCGTTGAGATGCTAGCATATTTCTTGCAAATATGCTAGAGTTATAGGAATTTTCAATGCTAGCATTATGCTAGAAAAATGCCAGCACACTAGTCCTAGCACGGTGTAGGTGAATTAAATGCCAGATTTTCTTTGTGAGGGTTGTTTAGTGAAAAAATGCTAGCATCATGCTATCATAAAAAGTGCTAGCATGCCGAGTTATGTTATACACCGCATTTTCCGCAGAATTCCGATGCTAGCATCATGCTAGAAATATGTTACTGTGCTGGTGCTAGCATGGTGTATGCGAATCAAATGCTAGCACGTGTTTGTGGAGATGGTCTAGTGAAAAACAATGCTTGTAAAACACTAGCATTATGAAAATGATAGTGCACTGCATGCAAGCATGATGCTAGAGTTACACTATCGAGAGTTTCTTGATGTGTGGAGTCATGCTGGTGATATGTAAGCATCATGCCAACAATATGTCTGTTCACTCTCGATTTCAAATCAAAATCGAAACCAAAATCAAAATATAAATCACCGCAAAAACACAAGTTTTATTTCAAACACGAAATTAAAACGCACTCGAAAATTCACAAAAAAACCACTCGCAAAAACGACGCAAAAAAATTCTATTTAAAAATCAAATCAAAGTTATGAATTTGAAAAACAAAAAACACCACTGGCGAAACAGCACAGAAAAATATTTCAACTCCGAATCAAATCATGCTTCCACGAATTTGCTCTTGCAAGAAAACTTACCCTTTTACGGCCAAGGCTATGGCTCCTAAATCAGATATTTACTTTAATCGTAACGGGAGATGTGTCCTGTTCTCTGAACTCGGACAATAGACCAACGATCCACATAACTTCTTGCGCCGCATCTGCCATAGCGACTACGCGGGGTGTGTCGACGCCCTCGTCACGGCACCTTGCTTGATACTCTTCCACAGAACTGGATCACCGAACACGCAAATAATGAAACCTGACGTCGATTTTTCATCTGCTATATCTCCGCCGAAATCCGCATCAACGTAGTGATCTACCAAAATGTCGCCACCTGCGTACTTTATTCTGTCAATTGGGGGAAAAAAAATTGAAAAATTGAAAACCCGTTTTATTCGAACAAGTGAAAAAAATGAAATATATTTTTTCAAAAATTGTAAAAAAATTAGTTGAAAAAAAAAAAGGAAAAAATCAATTTCCAAAAAGTGCAAATTTTCAAATCTTATTCAAAGTATGTGGGAAAAAATTGGTTTCAGAAAAAAATTCATTTCTCTGCGATGCACGGTTGAAAAAAAATTAGGAAATTGATGCAAAAACGCATTGAAAATTTAAAAAAATGATTCTCTAAAAATTGGAGAAAAAAATTAAAAAATTGAAAAATGAAAAAAAAAAAACAGAAATTTCAAAAAATTTTACAAATTGAAATTTCGCAAAAAAAAAAAGGTCGATGAAAAAAATTTTCATCGAATCACGCGATACACCGCCAAAATGCCCAACCCTCCCTCCCCCTCCCCGCCCACCTAAAAAAGAACCACGTGCATGACACTCATCACACAAGATACATGCGTATAACCGACCGATTCGAGAAAATCTTCCCCCCTCCCATCTTGCCTATTTTTTCTTGCTCGTTCGTCGAGCAATCGAGGAAGAAAGTAGCCGGGCACGGTGGCCACCGGCGAGATAAGAGACCGCACATGGTCTCATTACTTTGACATATCGCTTAGTCTGGACACGAGTATATGCTTTTATCTTGGAGGTCGACTGTAGTGGGCCGACCTTTTTGGTATTCTTTTGCAAAACGAATAATGGTTCGGGTTGGTTTTAACGGCGTGCTCAGTTTTCACGAGCGTTTCTCCGGGGACTTTTGGCGGTGGGACACAACGAACGATCGACTGATAAGAGAAGCGAGCCGGCAGCGCCAGCCACCGAAACGTAAACGCGAGCTCGCCGTGGTAATAAAACCAGGTATGGCAGTTAACGTAATCGCGTTGATTTTCAACGTTCAAGAGTCGAAGAGCGAAGCGAAGAACAGAGAGGGTGAGGAAGATGACGAAGAGGAGCAGGAGACCAATGTATGCCACTGGAGAGAGTAAAAAGTCATATATACAGCGTAATGCTTCGCTGCGAGTTTACTTTAAGATCGACAACAAACGAGCCTTTTGAAAAAAAAAAAAAAAACAGCTTGGAACTCTTTTCCTAACTCGGGCTGTATTGAAAATGTAAATATTTCGATAAAAGTAAGCGGATAGCTGGTTCGTGTTCCGGTAATAATGAAAATAATACGGACGTAGAACACTACCGGCAGGATACCTACCTACATTGAGAGAAAGGACTTGTATAAGAAAGTCGTCGTCGTCGAGTATCGTGTTTAGCATTTTTGATAAGCAGAAACCTGTGCTCTCCGCAATGCCTTCGTACCCGTCGTGACTCGATTTCGCCTTTCCTTTTTCGAGTGCTCGGTCTATACTCGTAAGTACATTCAAGAGAGCAAAGGCACGACGACGAGCTGATATCGTCGTACGTACGTATCTGTCTGTATTCGGTGTGGTTGGCTCGGTTCGACTAATTCTGTCGCTACTCTTACTCGCAGAATCTTCATCGTCATACGTCTTCAACCACCTTATCGTTTTCTTTTTACTGGGTACTCGTTCGCTTATCTTTATGCCTTTTTCGAATGATATTTAATGTTTTCTCATCGTCATCGTCGTCGTCGTCGTCGTAATAGGCGGCGCTACTCGACTCTCGGGCTATTTTTTTCTCTTCTCTTTTTTTCCTGCCCGGATAATAACCACGCTCAAGTTGAAATTGAGCTCGAATCGTGCCGTGTAATTATTTCAAATTGGAACGCCGCTGACGCTTTGACAAAGCCACCCTTTCAACTGGCCGAGCTTCAGTTCGGCCCAGTCTACGGAGATGGACAATTTCGATGTAATTAGTTAAATGAAAACTCGAGAGATTTCACCGCAGCACGTGTCGGTCGGTCGATACGAGAGACGGCGAATGGCTGCGAAGGCCAGAAGAAACAGACAGACGATGAAATTACGAAAAATGATATTTTATCGCGCGTATGTGTGCATTTACTCGAATTGAACGAGACGCACGTGTTAATATTGGATTACGTTGGTACACGATCGGTATACATGTGGCTCGATGTATGTAATTAAATTACTGCGTTTTTACAGATTCAGCAAAAGCGTACATTGGGTGCACCAGTTAGGGGGGGGGGGGATGAAACCAGTATCAATCGTTTGCGTACCTACTTTGACTTTTTTTTTGGAAAGTTGGAAAGGGGGAGCGAAACAAGTCGCCAAATGACGTCTAAGTAACGGTGTAAAAATTTCAGGTCCCTGACTCAGTTCTAACCCCCTCCACCCTCACCCCATTTTACATAAAAGCTTCAAATTTTTAGAAAAAATGCATTTTTCCATGCAGTCGTTCTTATTGTGGCCCCAGAAGGGTAAAAAAAAATTCTCATGTGGTATGAGGGAGCTGCCATAAATACTCGAATGAAAGGTCGATTCATCTTACTTATTTCAATTGCATACTACCCGTTTTGAAGTGGTTGGTACCGATTATTCGGCTATTGGCCAATATTTAACTGGTTTGGAAAGTTGAAGAGGGGAAGGCAAAAAAGTCGTCAAATGACGTCAAAGTACTAGAGTAAAAATTCCAGGTCCCTGACTCAGGTCTACACTCCCATCCCCACCCCCACTTCTGATCAAATCTTCAAATTGTAAGGAAAAAGTGGTAAAAAAATTGATGCATCAGGAAGATGAAAAATGAAATAGTTTTTCTAAATCAATTATCAGATCCCTGAAAATTGGATAAAATCGGTGAAATTTGAAAACAGTCTAACTCGGGACGTTCTGTTGCGTAGATTTGTGCACGTCTTTAGCTCGACTCATTTCATTATTGATTTTCAAGATCACAGAAAAGCAATAGATGAAAAGTCAGGGGAGCTACCCGAACAAAACACAATTTTTTTGGCAATTTTTCGCTCAGTTGTGGTGTTCTGAAATTTTTGAACCGCCATTTTGTAATGAAAAAAGGGAGGAGGTATGATGGAATTTTTTCCTCAAAAAATGTATGTTATTCATCCGTAAAAATTTCAACAATTTCAGAACAGTGGAACATTGTCAAAAAAAAGATGTAAAACAGCAGAACCAGAGGTCACCAGAGTCCAAAAAAATTGGACTCACACGAGTCTTGTTTTCTTTTTTCCTGTTTTTTCTCCACTTTTCAAACATTTCTTCTTCCATTTCTCTTCTTTTCATTTTTTTTCTTTCCTTACTAATTTTTTTTTTTTTTTTTTTACTAGGTAGTCCACTGATTTGGCATTTTAGTGCCACTAGTTTATATTCAACTTCTTATTTCAAGTTTTATGAAAATGATACGTTGATTTTTTCGAAAAGAATTCTCTCGAAACTATTTTTGCCACTGTTTTGAAAAGTGGAATTTTCGGTGTTTTTTTTTCATCATTTTCAATTTTGTTTCAAAATATTTTTCAACAAAAGGTCAAAACATCGATAAAGCCTCTGACCGCAATTTCAATTTCGATAGCCTTTGTTCAGCTTTTCCTTTTCGAATTATTAAGGCAATTTTTTCAGTAAGTATGCGCTAAATTATTCGTTCTCAGTTCGAATCGTTTCTAAAAAAAAATAATAATAATAAAACACGAAGTTGAAAGCCAAAGGCTAAAGAGTAAAAAAAGCAGAATTTTTTACTATCGTCTGATCTGCTGTGTCACTGTGCAATGAATCCTCGTCAGGTACGTGGAAAATACGTCGTATAATACGACACATATACCGGTCGTCTTTTACACACTTTCGGTTTTTATTACAATCCAGCTTAAAAGTACGTAAAAATTTTTACCCAGTTACGTCAGTTTGGCTGGTCCCGAAACAACAAACCACTTCATTAACCCTTTACTTTAGCCGCGCTTCTGGCTCTTCCCAAGTGCTCATGGTCTTCGATACGGTGTTTTTGTTGTTTTTTTTTTACTCCCTATACGAGCGTACGATATCGAGGATCGAGACGGCGTCGTTAAATGCGCCCATGATGCTCGTACGTAGGTATTCTCGAGCTTCGATATACTGCGCTATAAATACACGTACGTACATGTGTGCTCTTTCGTGAAATGAGCTCGATATTGTAGTATACGTTCGTATTATACGTACGTATCGAGAGTTACCCTGGCGTTCGTCGCCTTTTATTTATATTAATACCTTCTTTCGGATGAGACGAGCTTTTCCATCTTTTCGTCGTTCGTACGTACGTACGTATAATCCGCATCTTCGGCTTATTCGATCAGCGCTGTGGAGCGTTTGACGGCCGGAAAAATATCAACGGCTGGGCGCGTTTTTTTTTTTCGATTTTTCGACGCGCGACGCTCGTATAAAAATATGATAACATTAAAAAACAATCAAAGCCGAACATAACATCTCCATTAAAGTTACGCCGAGCTAAATAAAGACACTTTTGGGATTATGAAAATCTTCTCGGTGGTGAGATTTTTTATTTTGGCAAATTTGTTTTTCTTTTTTTTTCTTTTTCAACGAAACCTATCCTTTTTTCTTAGGCCAGCCTGTAGCGAGAGTTTGTAGTAGGTGGTGTATGCGGTTGATTATTCGAAAAAGTTTCGCTTTTGTTAATCCGAAAGCTCGCCTTCGGTTTTCAAGTCCGTCGTAGCTTGGAGTAGGTACGCGGTTGAAATTGTCGTTCGTCCGTGAATTATACGCCGCGCCTTCGTACTTACCGCGAGAAGGAAAAATTGTAAAAAAAATTTCTCGCTTGGGTGGCTTTTCGATGAAGAAGAAGAAAAAAGGGTGAAATAAGGAAGGATTAAAGCCATCGCAGCTCAATAAAATACCGAAAAGCAACGCTGCCCTGTCGACCATGCAGAAACGAACTCTTTCCAAGTACAGGGTTACTCCAGCTGTAAGCCGTTAAAAATAGGAAAAAATTTTGTTCAATAATGGGCAAATCCTTTCGGTAACCAAATCGCAATCCTACTTAGGGGGTTATTAACACCGACCTAAGATGGTGGAAAACAGATAAAGCGAGGGTTTTCGCTATGCTAATGCTGGCAATCGAGTTTTGGTTTTGGACGATATTATCTCGTCGGTATACATTTGTGGATTTTTGTTGGTCAGAAATAGTGGAATTGAGGTGAGAACTCGAGCGTATTAATATTGGAAGTTTCGTTCATCAGGTTTACTTTTAAATCTTTTTCCGATATCTCCAACCAAGTCTTTCCCTCAACTTTATAATGCTTCATTTGAGTCTGACATCTGCATGAAATATTGTACCATCGGGTATATTCTTCACATTCTTCGGGAGTGAGTTGCAGGGTCACTCGTCGATAACGTCATTGATGAAATGATATTTATTACGAAGTAAGAATTGCATTGAATTGAAGGGTTCGTTGTGAAAAGGGTAGTAGCCACGTTTGAAAATTTTGACCCGCTACAAAGTTGCATCATTCTATGGCTCGAGCAAAGTGAGGACGAAGATTTTAAGGAAAAAAATTGGAAAAACTGAAATTTTTGTCACAATAAAAGACGTTTTTGTATGGTATGGGCACTTGGGTACACGCCCGTACCCAAGCGCCAGCATATACTACTCGCCTATGGAAAAACATGCTTCGTTGGGCGAGCTAAAACTTGCCATGTTTCTCAAACCAATATAGCCACTTCACTCACCAGTCCAAATCATGCTTCCTGGGGCAACGTGCATAGAGATCACTCGTTTTAATCCCGCCGCAAACCTATTCTGAATGTATTCTATGATCCCCATCTTGGTGGTGACATCATACAACCCCACCACCCACCGGGCAGCTACGTGCCGACGTCCACGATTGTATTTTCGGCGGGTAGTTACCGATTCGTCGATCTGTACAGCTAAATTTGGACCACCCAGTTGTAACGGATACGGCGGGCCTCGGATGTCGAGCAGTTTGGTGAAACAGATATCGAGAAAAAACGAAAACCAGTTGATATTTTAAAACATATATATTCAACAAAAATATACAACTTAGCCAGAACCAGAACCACCTGGTTTCGATTTTTCAACATTTACATTTAATTTAGTAGCATACTGCTCGATTATTTCTTAATATAACTTATCTACTAGTTTCTTCAATATACCTTTTAAAACAGGATCGTTTTGATTCGAGGTTTTTTTTCCAAAACCTGCAGCTCCTTTAATATGCATATAATCGACGGTTTTGAATCCTCATCATCGTCGAGTCTTCTCGCCGCCGCCATGAGCGTCTGCGCTCGGCTCGAGTACTACAAAGTAACATTTTATAATTAGTAAAGAAAGAACACACAATCATCAATAAGAATACGAATTACCAAGAAATACGTACATTGAAAGGAGGTTTTGATGGAATCATCCTTTCAACTGTACGAGGGGGTGTCATTACAGGCAACTCAAAAATAAATTGGTAAATAATTATAGAAACAAACAATGCAATAAGATAAAGAAAGGTATTGTAATGCAACGTGTTGAACATGTTTAAATTTGGGCCTAAGGGATGGGCGGATTCACACATGGGGGAATTAATTTCCAGGGAGCATAAAAATAAAATAAAGAAGGACTGCATAAATTTCACATTCGACCATGACATTCTACCGATACCATGGGTTGACTAACCCATGTTTATTGAAAAAATCAGACCATACTGACCAACATACTGTACATGATGAAATGTATTGAATTGTCCATTAACACGAAAAATGAAAAGAACATTCTCTTACCACCAAAAATATAAAAGTGATCCGGGTGAAAACTCTCTTGCTCCAGCTTCCCTCGAGATTTGCCCGGACCAGTCCGAAACCAGTTCCCCTCTCGCGGTACTCATTTCTCCTACACCCGCTATGTTAGGGTAGGTAGCTTCTACATTCTCGCACCACAGTACGCATAAATAAATTGGAAAGCATGAGAAGAGGATACCAGCAATGAGATTCGGCCCTTCTCATGTACAAATTATCTCAACACTTTACCGGTGAGAAGCAAAACTATGCGGTTTGAATTATTTTTCAAGAATTTGAATCAAATTAAAAACGTTGGATCTTGGATCGTTGAAAGGTTTTCAATGATTTGAATAATTTTGATTTGGTATGATTTCGTTGTTTTGTTTGAAAATATTTCAATGAAAAATTCTGTAAAAAGAAACAAGTCAAAAATTCAAAAATTTATTTACATATTTACAGTTAAGGTACTATACCTAACTTTGCACCATACTCCTCTCTAATATCTGTATGCATCTTATCAATAAGTTTTCTTAGTATACCTTTTACTACCGGGTCCAACTGCGAAGCGTATTTTTTTTCTAAAATTTGAAGTTCCTTGAGCACATAAATTATCGAGGACTTGGAATCTTCATCCTCGCTGAGTTTGAAGAATGCAATATTACAAATATTTCAGTATGAACCGAAGAGGATACCAGCAATGAGGTTCTGTCCTCCTTATTTACAAATTAGCTCAACACTTTACCCGTGAGAAGCAAAACTATGTAGTTTGAATTACATATTTTTCAAGAATTTGAATCAAATTAAAAACGTTGGATCGTTGAAAGGTTTTCAATGATTAGGATAATTTTGATTTGGTATGATTTTGTTGTTTTGTTTAAAACATGAAAAAATTTACATATTTTTTACACTAACTTTGTACCATACTCATCTCGAATATCGGTATACATCTTATCGATTAGTTTTTTTAGGATTCCTTTTACCACCGGATCCATCTGTGAAAAGGTTTTTTTCTAGGATTTGAAGCTTTTTGAGCACATAAATTATCGAGGACTTAGAATCTTCATCCTCGCTAAGTTTATGTGCCGCTTGCATCAGAGTTTGAACTCTAATGGAGTACTGTGAACAAAGAAAAAGATTAGTACAAGCACAATACATAAGGAACATATATGTAAATGAGGTGGGACCACTTACGTTAAACGACGGCTTGGAAACGCGCATCCGCTTACTTTGGCGGTCCCGGGGTGCCATGTGCGCAGCTCAAAAAAATAACAACAAATAATAATTTTTCAAATATTTCATTCAGCATGAATCGATGAGGATACCAGCAATGAGATTCTGTCCTCCTTATGTACAAATTAGCTCAACACTTTACCCGTTAAACGGCGGCTTGGAAACGCGCATCCGCTTACTTTGGCGGTCCCGGGGTGCCATGTGGGCAGCTCAAAAAAATAACAAGAAAGAACAACAAATGATAATTTTTCAAATATTTCATTCAGCATGAATCGAAGAGGATACCAGCAATGAGATTCTGTCCTCCTTATATACAAATTAGCTCAACACTTTACCCGTGAGAAGCAAAACTATGTAGTTTGAATTATTTTTCAAGAATTTGAATCAAATTAAAAACGTTGGATCGTTGAAAGGTTTTCAATGATTAGGATAATTTTGATTTGGTATGATTTTGTTGTTTTGTTTAAAACATGAAAAAAAATCGTGAATAATATTTACAACGAGTTAGGTTTATTCGTTGGTAATTTATTTAAATACCTATTGAAACTGAATTCACGTACCTAGATCAGTTTTGTCCCCTCGAAGGAATTGATCATTGAATTTGTTTACTAGCTTCTTTCAATTCGCACTTTCATCGTTAAGTAATATTGAAATATTTATTCGAAATGATATTCAAAAGATTTGATCGCTTCTGACATAAATTTTGGCATTTGCTGTCCTAGCCTAACGAAGTGGCCTGCGCGGCGGTACTTCTCCTTTTCATAAACATCCTGAGCTCGTTTTAGCATCAGGGTTCTCCACATCCGGGTAAAGTCGTCTTGACCTATTTCAAGGTCGACGGTACTCAGCTGAGTTAGCTGGTGCCAGACGAGTTCGGGCAACGTAGTTTGGCCGGCGACATCGAGGACGACGTCCACTACTGTGTAGTCGCTGTCCGCACGTCCAAGGGTCAGCTTGCGATGGGGCGTTAGGTACGGGAGTACCAACTTGCCTTGAGCTGGACCCGGTCGGGTTGCCGTTGTCGGGATTGGGTTCGTTGGCGGTGGGGTCGGTGTTGTTCCGCTTTCGGTCGCCATTCTGCTTCCTTCTTGAGGTAGATGGCTTCGATTCCGCCTTATCCAGTTCGCTATCAAATTCAAGTCCGAAGACGAGATTTGGAACGGATATTGATAACCGTCGGTAGCCTTTCCTTGTGAAGATCGGTATGGTTCCGACTTTAATTAACAAACGAATAAAATTAACAAATAAACTTTAACAATCAACTTAAATTCTTTTCTTTTATGTAATAAAAGACTAAGTATCGGTCTGTCGCAGAGCGAATCTTCACGATCAGAGCCACGCACAATGAAAATAAACGCTTGTAAAGCACTGTAGTACTAGTTGCAAGGGTATGCCGCTCGTGGGTCAGTCTAGGCAATTTTCCTGTATATAAATTTGTAAGAATTTATCAAGAAAATACTGAGTTCAAATTGATCATCTCGTAAAGATACAAATTTGGTGTTGAACGAGGATAATTTCGTGACTGGTTTGAAGTTTTGAAGTTTTTTTTTAGACTCTAGTTTTCAAAATTTCTTCAGGTTTACTATTGAATTTTTTTTGGACTCAAGTTGCCAAAATTTTTGGATTTTCTTCAAGTTTTTCAAAAATATGTAATTTTTGAAAATTTTGAAGTATTTTCGAAATGATTTTTCGTTTGTGATTTTTTTCATCAATTCTTGATGTTTTTATTTCCTTGGAATATTTTTTTTTTTAAACGAATTGAGTAACTCATTCGGTCTTAAAGCCAAAAAATTCAAGTCACAATCATCAGGTTGGTCAATATCGCCGAAACGAGCCTCGATCATCAGTTCGATTGACGTCAATTTTCCACCCCTCATCAATCAGTCTTGAAAATGATTACGACTCGAGCGAAACAGAAGCTCTGCGGAATGGTGTAATGGACACGTGTAACCGCCTTTCGTACTCGGGTCGGTTTTCGCGTCATTATCGGATACAGCGAAGGCTTAGAACGTTTCATTTCATTTCGCGTACTTTCGAGTGCGTCGTTTCGGAACCGAAACTGCAAAAGGATTAAGGAAGCGTGAAGCTGGTAAGAAGACGTAGTATATACGTGGAGAGAAAGAAAGAGAGAAGAAAAAAGCATTGAAGAAAGAAAGAGGCAACAGCGGTCGAATCCGTTTGCTGTGCTTTTGGCACGAGGAATACGAGTAGAGTAAGTCGATGCGAAATACTATAACGATAGCGTCGCGTCGTCAAAAGTATACCAAGTTTCCCTGTAAGTGAGAAAGAATCGCGGTTGAAGACGCTGCAGCGCGGCGGGACTTCGCTCCGGCACGCACAAAGAGAATATACACGAAGATGGTGGGTCGCATCTTGGGGCGAAAAAAAAGTTGTTAATTTTACCGACGGTAGGTCTTTGTTTGGCGACTGAAGAACAATGCCGCGTGTAGACTGCGAAGAAAAAGGACTCGGCGGTCGGGCTCCCTCAAGTAGTAGTTTTACCGGGCCAAGTGGAGGCTCTCTCGGTTGAAATTAGCCAGCCGTGACAAGGGGTAATGTTTCAAGCGTGTACACATTCATTTTTCTTTTTCACTGTTCCGTTCTGCTCTGCTCTGCTCTACCCCCCGCTCAGCTTTTCTGACGACCCCGGCCGCATGTCGGGGCAAAACGATAAAGCTTGTAAGAGTACAAATCGTAGACCGCATCGGCTATACGACGCTTCTTCACCGCCCACCAGATACGCTATCTCTTTAATCTAGTTAATCGACGCGAAGGAGTCGGGCGTCACCACTAATTCGAATGGTCGAACATGAAAAAAAAAAGTCCAGCTTGGGCCGGGTCGTCCTCGTCCCTGGTTTCAAGACTCTGGTATTTATGGGCTCGTGGAGACATATAGGCAGCGCCGTAAAATACGTAAAATCGCATTTTATGGCTGATAGACGACTAAACGTGCATACGTATATAGAGTTAGGCACGAAATCGTGTAGATAAAATACGATGTCCGGATACCCGGACGCCTTCGAATCGCGCCCGACCAAAGGGTGACGAAAAATATACGCTATGGATGTGATAAAACGGGAGATCGAGCCGGCGAAGGAAAAATGGACAAAAAACGCTCGAGATATATATTTCTCAAAGGCGTAAAAGTTTATTAATATTTAGTCAGCCTGTTGTTCCGTTTTCGCAAAACAAAAAGCGCTCCGGGAGGAAGTAAGATAGAGAGAGAGCACGTCTAATTGGTGGGCAGGCCGGGACTCGGTCAAATCTTAAATACACATTTAACAGAATGGAAAAGTTTTTCCAGCCTCTGGCAAGTTTCTTTATTAGGTAGAAACGGCGAGGCGAAGAATTGCGGGCCTGCGTGGAGGTGCGGCCGGCCAAAGCGAGAGCGAGCAGGCACTTTCTAAAGGCACGATATAAATTTCGAACACGTACGGTGTAAATCGTTTAATTAAAAGGGATACGATTTCGTAGAATTGTAATTTGAACGTGAAACGTACCCTGCACGGTGGGCCAGGTGGGGAAGCTAGCCCTGACTCTCTCTCGAACGACGGGTATCGAACTGGGGCGAGAGAAAAAAATAGTCGGGAATAAAATTTCTCTCTCTACTCGTCGAGAAAGCGCACCAGCGTCAGTTATACGCGAAATGTTACCTACATACGCGAATGTTGGCACTTTTGTCGTAGGTACTTAATATTATACGAACGTGTGCGAGGCCAGATTTACATATAATATTGGGTTTCATTTACATCAAAATCAAGCCTCTATTATTGGCGACAAGCCGGCTGTATGGATGTCACACGTCCTCTCCCTGCCACCTGCCCCCTGGCCCGTCGGCCGAGTCCGTTTTCGGTAAACGGATCTGCCGTTATGAGGGATATCGTTCGGAGGTAGCGGTGGGTGCGCCGAACAGTTATATATTGTATATTTATCGTCATTCGATGCGAGTTTCGGATATTATTTCGGTGCCGCCGAATGGAAAAGCCAATTTTAGTTTAATTTCGGTAACCGTATGGAAATTTAGCGATTATAATCGTGTCGCGAGAATTTCGCCATCGCCTCGGCGGGAACTTGTTTTACATGTAGATAACTCTTACCATGTAGAATTTTGTTTTATTCCTGTTGATGCTTCTAAAGATTCTTTAGCACGCGGCTGAAGAATGAGGAAGCGTCAACACAAATCTTGCTATTCGCAGCATGAGAGAAAACATCGGTTCACCTTCTCCATTTTTCACATGTTCCTACCACCTTACACCAGAATTTTGGAATATTTTTCATAGTATTATCGCGAAAATAATTTCGAAATTCTTTGGACTCTTTATCGATTTCTACAGCGTCCAATCCTAGAAGCTTTCCTAAATAAAGAAAGAACGATGCGATGGATTTCATTGACTTCATCTCGATGGGATCTAGAAAACTCGTACTTCAATCCTTGATGTGATCGTCTGCAAATGGAAACCGAAAATATATTTGTTTTCCCAGCTCTACGAGAAAATTCATGCATTTTTTGCGAAACTCTGCTAGTTTGGCATGGTTTTTAGGGTTTGACGATACGGTAGTAACTTCAGAGTTGACTTTAGCTCCAAAATCCATTTCTTCTAGTTTAACGAAGTGCGTAGGACCAGTAGTCTGGTAGAATTATTCCCTGACCTCAAACTGATAGGTACAAAACGTTTTTTTGATTTATTATGTAGAAGATCACATATTCAAAAGCCTCCCCGAGCCTCCCCCTCTGAGCCATTTTTTTGAGGCACCTCCCCCCCAAAAAATCAGTCTTTTGCTTTTTGCGAGTCAAGGTTCAACTTTATGGAGGAAATCACCTCTATAGAAATTGTTTTACGTAAAATTTCCTACGAAAAAGGTTATATTCATTTTCTTGATAACTCACATGGGG
>FIZT01048122.1:0-12013 GCA_900065295.1 Paracoccus marginatus
CATTTTCAAACAAAGATGGCGGACGTCGATTATACCCCCCATTTCTAGTACCCTAATTTTGATAGTTGGAATTTTTATTTAGGCAGTGGTTCATAAAATATCGTAATCCGATAAGATTCTCTAAACAAACGAAGATCGTTACGAATCGAATTTCCGAATCATTCGCTTCGTTTTGTAACGAATGAACGAATACTACATTGAACGCTATTTCCCTTCTATAAGACGCTCCTACCGGCGAAAATAATATCCATCACTTTCAACGCGTCTCAACTTCGTTACTGCGCATGCGCAACAATGTCACGCGTTTTCTTCAGTGTTTTTCGTTATCTTCATCAGTGATAACTGCCTATAAATTACTATAATCACGAAATGTAGAGCATTCCTTCAAAGTCAAGGGCCAAGAGCAGGTGATCTTTAAAATAGATTTCTGAAGCTGAGAAATGTCGCAAGATTGTCACACGTTTTTCGAACGGCAGAACAAACCGTCCAACTATGAAAGAGACTTGCAACGAGTGGAGGATTTCGTCAGGGTTCATCAAAACTCAAAAATAGCTCTAGTAACGGTCAGTTTTTTCCCATTTTTTATCGAATCTCACGCATTAACGAGTATTTTAAACACGTAAATTTAATCTAATTGTAGTCTGGCGGAAGTACGGTACCCATAGAACGTAACACGGTCCGCTATCTGGATAATTTCAGCGCTGGCACGAGAGGCTCTGCGTCGACCGAAGCTTTGTTAGAAAAAGGATATTGTGTGATATTTTTGCACAGGTAAAGAAAATTCGAAATTCACTCGTGGGTAAAGCCTCACAAAATTTGAAATTTCATTAATCAATTCGTCTCCGTCACAGGGTGAAGTCGCTGGAACCTTTCATCAGACATTTCAACATTAGACAAATTTTCAACGCCCTTGAAATCACTGATAACGACACGATAACCGGTACCTACGATGACTCAACCATTCGATAATGAAAAACCTCGTTATAGGTTATAAATAATTACCGTTATAATGCTCAACAGTTAAACCAGATATTTCCAAACGACTTTTACCAGCGTTGAAGAAATACAAAACGTATATCGAAAAAAACACTCTTCTACACATTCCATTTACTACACTTTCCGATTACCTATGGCTGCTGAAAGGTATATGCGGAAAACTGACGCAAATCGAATCGAAATGCTTGTTATATTTGGCCGCGGCGGTATCCGATTTTTATGTACCACCCGAAGAAATGGTAATTTATTCATGTACAATTAGGTAGTATCGAACTTTAAAAGTTCACAGATTACATCGTGTACTCATGAAAGTTCCAGTTTAAACGGGTTTTTCTCTGTTAACAGACTGAACATAAGATACAATCGAACGGTGGACCTTTAACGATGTCTTTTCAACTTGTACCGAAAATGTTGAAACCGTTAACGTCACTTTGGCTTCCTAAAGCGTTTGCAGTGTCCTTCAAATTAGAAACCGATGAGAATTTATTAATCCGTAAAGCGACGAATTCTTTAGATAAATATAATCTTCACGTGAGTACCTGCTCGAATTATGTAATAAATTTTAAATCCACACAATCTGATCGTAAAACATGTTTTGAGATAAGATAACTTTGTCGCACGTATCACGTGTCTAAATCAGATATCTAACCTTGCTTTGATTTTTTTTTTTGGCCAAAATAATTTTTTTTTCGACCGCTCTACGAATGGTAACTCTCACACATTTCCTCTTCCAAGTTCTGAAACCAATTTAATTCGAGAAGGAAACTTCGTAACACCGTCCAAAGTGCAAATTACAAAAACACTTGCACGAGAGCAACAAAATTTTCTAATCGTGTTCTCCCCTTAAACACAAAAAATCACTTCCTGTGAACATAAACAAGGCGTGTGTGTACCCAGCACAGGAAAATAAAAATTGTATCTCGTGTCGTTCTCCTTGGCTACTTGGAGAAACAACGAAAGCGATGCTTCTATTTCAATATTATTAAACGTTCGAAATTTTTATAATTTTTGGTAACCAGCGCGAACATAATCGAGATTAAAATTCACCAACCAACGTATAATTACCTCCTTCAAGGATGAAGCATTGGCTGACGAGTTTCAATCAACTAAACCGTATCGAATATATAGCACGATTTTAAGACAGTACGAGGAAAAAAAGCACACCAGCATGGTTTACCACGATAAATATTTTCGTCCTAGGACAATAATAATTAGAGGCTAATCGAGCGTCTAGCTCACCCAACGCCGTACGTCATCTTGACCGGTACTATAGAGCCATAAATCGATAGTTCGAATTAATCAATTTTTGATGTAAATTAAACGCATAAGATGATATATTAGGTACACTCGGTAGGCCTGCAAGTATAATTAATCGACCAATTATTCGTCGAAACGGTTAAGTGTAAAAATTATTAATACCCTATTCAACCTTGTACGAGAACGTGTCTACGACTAATTAATATACAATACATAGGCGATCGTCGTACTGTACCTACTCTTCCTCTCACCTCGAGCTCGATCAACAACCGATCGACGACTTGTTGACTTTTACAATAAAAACCTCATCCTTTTCGTTAATGTACGATTCAAAAGCGTTTAAAAATGGCGTGCCATCGTGCCCTTCAGGCGCCAAGAAACTTCACGTTTACACATACCAAAAACAATAACAAAAAAAAAAAGGTTGTTAACTCTTCGGACACGTGTTTATTCGATAATAAAGTTTACAAAGCCCCTATAGGGAATAGCTACCGTCGAAAAAGGGGTACTAGCCGCAGGTTTTTATCGTCCCTTTACACATCATGCCCGCGTATTCGTACCTTTGCCTCGAATATCGAGCTAGCGAAAAGGTGGCTCGTGTATTTCGAAAACGAATACCGGAAGCGATACCGTGTTATTTCCACACCCGACCGAATACTATTATTCCTGTTGCTCCGATTTTCTGTGAGGGGCGGGAGTGCGCTGACGGTGGCTGTGGTTCCCACAAAATCGACCACAATAATAACGTCGCTCGGTATCGAATGTTTCAACCTTATACGAATTAAATTTCCTGATAAGTTGGCCATTCGCGAATGGTAATAACGTTTTAAAATGAAATTTCGATTTGTTATACTTAATCGCTGATACATTTTTGATACATAGTACAACGCTGTTAATCAATTTGCCTTCGCTAAAAATTATTACTAATAAAATAAGTGTCAAGATTTTTCGTAAACTGGTAACGAATAATTCACGTTTAATTGGACTGAATCCAAGGTTACTCGACGAACGGACTAGTTTTTGTGAAACGATGAATTATTGCCAGAAATAATGTATTTTCAACCCGGGAGCTTAGGTCGAACATCGAACTCGAAATTTTCGAGAAAAATATTGGAAATTTCTCACAATGAGCAATTTTTTTCCAATTTTTCAATTTTAAAAAAATTTTTAAAAAATTTGATTTTTCAAAGATTTGCAAATTTTGGTTTTGTGTGAAACTTTTAAAATTGAAAAAAAATTGACTGTACCCATTTTTGTTTTTTTTTTCAGGATATGTAAATACAAAAAATTCAATAAAAATTTTGATTTTTGAAAAATTTCAAATTTTTGAATTTTTTTTTGATTTTCAAAAAAATTTTACAATTTTTTGCTGCTCATTTTTCTGCAAAAAAAGAAAAAAAAAAAAGAAAAAAATGTGACCAAAAACCAGTTCAACGCTCGGCCTAAATTCAGTTTCAGAACCCCCTCCTTCTCCTCCTCACCAAATTATCATCGATCTGCGAATTAATCCATTAAATTTTCCTTTTCTAGATCGTCATTGGGAATATGCTGCAGACGAGGAAGAATCAAGTGACATTTGTCACGAAAGCCGACCAAAAAGTGATCGCAATCACCAACGAAGAGATCGACAAAGGTATCGAAATCGAACAATTTATCATCGAAGAATTGTCCAGAAGGCACGACGAATTTATTCGCGATCACGATCGATAGATTATTACGATCGATGCACTAGTGAGAATTATACTTTCCTGCACTCCTCAGGTGGTGGCCGCTCAAGTGATTTTTAAAGTATTTTTTAAACGTAGTGGTTGGTTATTTTTAAGAAATTGTTAATAATGGAAATACTTTCAATGTGGGTGATCTTGTAGTTTTTTTGTTTTGTTTCGTGTTTTGTTTTTGTGAAAAATTTCTCAAAAATACGTCTTCATCATCGTACGAGTGATACGTATACTTACTTGGGCAAATTTTATATATTTTTTTGAAATTTGCCAAATCATAGTTACCATATAAAATGACGTAAATAATTAAATTAGTTACGTGTGTGTCGGTAAGGTACTACTTAATAATGAACTGCAAGTTCAACTTCTCTTATTCAAGACTGCTGTACCTTACGTTAATTTAATTGTTTCCATAAACTTTTATGCATTATCGCAACGAATAAAATGAGATTTTTAAAAATAAAAATGACCAGTCTACGTTAATTACCTCTCATTAAAATTTTAACCCGACTACTCTATTAACGATTTCGCGACCAATTTTTTTCTGCCAATTTTCACGCTTCAAACCCATCAGGAAGTATAATTTCGCCAACTTCTACTTATACGATTGAAAAATAAATTCGAAACTTGATCAAACTTACCAAAAAATACGTACGTAAAATTCGGTACAGCCCATTCTCGTAACAGTTCAAGTTCCTGAAAGAAAAAAGAGAACAAAATCGAACGAATTAATTAAATATTTCATTATCTTACTTATTTAAGCACCTATAAAAGCAACTAGTTTCGCATATAAATTCATTTTCCACGAATATTTGAAAACACTAAGTAAGTAATCGGTTTAAACGTCAGTTCAAATGCTGCAAAGAAAAAAAAAAGAAAAAAGAAAAGAAAAGAAAGAAAAAACACATAAATCATTTGAAGTATCTCGTGTTCTTTCACCGACCAAAGTTTTCATTCGCAAATTGCAACCCAAACACCTTCAATTAAACAACCAGTTCGATATACGAGTAATTGAAGCTTACAGCGGGGGCAATACGAACAACAAATTCACATCCACTTACTCTAGCCCAACGCACGCGTACCACTGCAGCGGAAAAATCGAAGGACATTGCAAAACTGTTCTTGAAATCGTGCGATTTTCAAATGAAAACAGAATTCCAAGATTTTTCGATCCAATTAAAAAAAAAGGGTTGTAATGAGATACGTTTTATAGAATACATTTTTTTTTTTTTTTGGACGAATAATAACGCGCAAATAGATGAATGAAAGACCGCTCGACAAACATCTTCATCGAATAGAACAGGTTACTGACAATGTAACGAATAAAAAAAAAAAATTCACAAACATGTAAGACGTACGTAGTTAAGTAAGTACATATTAATTTCTACTACCTTGTTTAGATTGAGAACAGATATGGTGCCAAAGAACGACTACCCATACCAATACCAGTTCTGTATCTGTATTCTGTACCGACAGCAAAACAATTATGGGTATCTATATACAACCAACATGAAAATTCAAATCAACTTCGATAAAAAAATTAAGCGCAAAGCGAGTCGCAATTTTTTTTCGTGTTTTGTTCGATTTTTTTTCCTTGCTGATGGGCGGTTTTTTAGATCGTGAGGAAATTGCACAACTTGTTCAAGGAAAGCTATTTTTTCTGATGGAGATTTCAATTTTTCTTTTTTAAAAATTAATGATTTAAAAAATAATAAGTCTTCAAAACAAAAAGGGTAATTGTTGACGATTTAAAAAAATGATATCTAAAAAACTGATAAATTGGTTAATAAATTTCCAAAAAGAAACAATATTGATGATTTTTTTAAACAACGAAAAAATGATGATTATTCGAAAGTTGGCTTTAAAAAAAACTGAAGCTTTCTTAAAAGTTGGCGATTCTTTAAAAATTATTGATGACAATGGTTACTTTTTAAACAATGGCAATTCTTCAAAAATGTACTTTCGCTTTTTTTTTTAAATTGATAATTTTTGAAAAACTGACACCCGCCTACATAATTATGTTTTCAAGAGTTGTGATTTTTTTAAATGTTGACTTTCAAAAATTTTCAAATGCACCGAATTTCATTTTTTTCACTGATGGTCATCTCATTACCTAAACTTTCGATTCACATAAAAATTCCTCTAAAAATTTTTTTTGCAACATGTCCATTATTAATTTTCTGAAATATTAGGCAATAAGTGGTAATTTTTTAAAAGTTGTTTACTTCCAAAAGTGAAAAATGAAATTTTTCAGAAGCCGATGATTTTGTAAAAAATGAAAAGATTTTTCAAAAATTGGTGATTTCTTCAAAAATGATGAATTTGTCCAAATTATGATTTTTCAAAAATTGGTGAATTCCAAAAAATGATGATTTCTCAGAAAATGCAATTTTTCAATAGATGATGATTTTGTAAAAAAAAAAAAATGATTTTTCAAAAATTGGTGATTTCTCCAAAAATGATGAATTTCTCACAATGATAATTCTTTTAAAAATAGATTATTTCCCAAAAATTGACGATTTTTCAAAAGTTGATGATTGTGTAAAAAATAATGATTTTTCAAAAATTTCAAAAATTGGTAATTTCTCCAAAAATGATAAATTTGTCAAAATGATAATTTTTCAAATTGATCATTTCCGAAAAATTGACGATTTCTTTAAAAAAATACGATTTTTCAAAAGTTGGTGATTTTGTAAGAAATGATGATTTTTCAAAAATTGGTGATTTCTCCAAAAATGATGAATTTGCTCAAAATGATGACATTTCAAAAATTGGCGATTTCTCCAAAAATGATTATTTTTTGAAAATTGATGATTTTGTAAAAAAAAAAAAAAATGATTTTTCAAAAATTGGTGATTTCTCCAGAAATGATAAATTTCTCACAATGATGATTTTTTAAAAATAGATTATTTCAAAAAAAAATTAATAATTTTTCAAAAGTTGGCGATGGTGTAAAAATAACGATTTTTCAAAAATCTCAAAAATTGGCGATTTCTTCAAAAATGATAAATTTTTCAAAATGATGATTTTTCAAATTGATCATTTCCGAAAAATTGACGATTTCTTTAAAAAATTACGATTCTTCAAAAGTTGGTGATTTTGTAAGAATTGATTTTTCAAAAATTGATGATTTCCAAAAAATGACCAATTTCTCAAAAATTGGCGATTTCTCCAAAAATGATAATTTTTCAACATTGATGATTTTGTAAAAAAAAAAAAAATGATTCAAAAATTGGTGATTTTTCCAAAAATAATGAATTTTTCAAAAATTGGTGATTTCAAAGAAATAACGATTTTTCAAAAGTTGGCGATTTTGTAAAACAATTCTCTCAGTCAAAAATGACGATTTTTTAAAAATTTTAATCTTTGTAAAAAAATGATAATTTTTCAAAAATTGGTGATTTCTTAAAAAATACAATTTTCAAAAACGGATGATTTCACAAAAAATAGTGATCATTTCAAATGGTGAATAAATTATGCGTTTCAGGGTAGGATATTTTTAAAATAATAATGATTTCTTCAAAAACGAGAAATTAAAGATTTCTCCAAAAATTAAATTTTTAAAATAAATAGAATTTTTAACAAAATATCTTTTCAAGAATAGGTGTCCTCTCTCTCCCCCCCAACAATGATTTTTTAAAGAACAATAAAGACTGTTGAATTTTCAAAAATTGGCGATTTTTTATAAAAAAAAATTTTAATAAATGATTGTTTTTCAAAAATTGGTGATTTCAACAAAATGATGATTTTTCGACAAAAAATACCGTTTTTCAAAAACTGGTGATTTTGTAAAAAATAATGATTTTTCAAAAATTGATAATTTCTCAAAAAAGATCATTTTTAAAAAATTGGTGATTTTGTGAGAAAATTGTTTTTTAAACCAAAAAGTTACAATTTTTCAAAAATAGGTAAATTGATGAAAAATGATGATCATTTCAAAAAGTGATGAATAAATGATTAGTTTTAAGGGTAGGATATTTTATAAAAAAATACAAAAATTATAATTTTTAAACAATTGGAGATTTCTCTAAAAATGATGAATTTTTAAAAATAATGATTTTATGAAAACTGATGATTTTCGATTAATTGGTGTTTCCCAAAAAAATATGATTATTCTCAAAAAAACAACGAAGTTTCAAAAACTGTTGAATTTTCAAATATTGACGATTTCATAGGGAAAATGGTTTTTTAAAAATGAAAATTTTATTGAATGTTGTTAATTTTGCAAAAAAAAAAAAAAAAATACGATGAGAATTTAATTTATAAACAATGTTATAATTTTGTAAAAAATATAAAATAAAATAAGGATTCCAATATAAAAAAATTTGACGAAACAATTATTGATTTGATGAACGGTGAAAAATTGAAATTCTTCGAAACATGAATGAATTTTCTACAGTTTGTGCTTGAAAAATTGAAGTATTTAAGAATTTTATCACCAAATAAAAGAGATGAACCCACATTTTTTAATCATTGCAGGTTTACAATCACCATTCGACACGTGTTGGAAAAAATTTCGTTTTGCATATTTTCGAAAATCTGCACACATCGCTATACCATCAAAAAACGAATAATTCCACTATTTTTTCTCAGTTCGCTACTGAACACAACTACATACCTACTCGGTTTCTACGAAATAATCGCATCAAATTATGCAACCGAAAATTACACAGGTTGTATAATTTCTGTAGGACAATACTGTGAACCAATACGCTGTACATCTACGAGTACCTTACACCTAGCTTACACCCAAACCACGTCTGTACGCACTTTTTTAAAATTACACATCTCTAATACCATCACCCAGACCCCAAACTAAATCGAAGGTTCCACAATTACAATCTGAATCATCCAGGGTCATTTGACCACCCGTAGGTACACATACCCGGCGTGTCAACCACAATCGCTCGGCGTATTCCGCGATCTTTCGAACGAACTTGACGAAAAAAATTCTCCCAATGCAGTTCGGTATGTCCGACCAAAATTAAATTTCTTTCCCTAAAAAAAGAACATTACCACAGCATACTTTGTGCGTAATATTACTTACATTTTGACCGTAGAAAAAATTCTAGGAAAAATAGAATAGAAAAAAACACAATCGTTATCCGAACCCTTAATGACTTGACACTTGACGGCGTGAAATTGCATAATATTCTCAGACACAGAGGCTATACTTATTAATTACGTACCTACACATCAACTGCCAGTGCTTGTGCTTTGATACACGCACAGGTAAATCTTGGAAACTGAATCATAGATACACGTCGATAATGGATAATAATGCTCTAAAAACCACAAACGTCGACGTTCATAGTACAGCAATTAAGGCGCATTATTCGATAAATACGCGTAGGTATAATCCTGGCTCAGTCTCACACAACACACTCAGAGTATGGGTAAACCGATAATTAACAAAGGAAAATTTCCAAGCTGGATAATTCCTCAGGCTGCGCATATCCGGGGTAATTATACTCCGAGTCGAGTCGAGTACCTATCCTTCTGGTGTCTAGTCTACTCATCAACATATTTATAGGCTTATACGACCACTTACGTAACCGCATCGAGTCTTTATTATTTTCAATGCAAATTATTCGGGGGAAAAAAAATTGAAAAATGCATATAATTTCGATCGTAATTCGAAATTCAAGTAAGAAACTTTTGTCGTTTCCTCGACGCAGCGGCTCTGTAATTTCATCGAGTTTAATGACTGATTACTCGATACAGCTCAGATAGGCTGCGGTCAAGCAACCCACATAATCCATTCGATTAAATTTCCACCGATATAAACGCGCTTGAGTCAAAGTCGACGCGATTTACGATCAAAATATACACGTACCTACAAAAAATGATCAAATCAGTTTGGCCAAACATCTTATCAGCTTAATGAAACCTTCACATTGCCCAATGTCCATCCGACATCGTTAGTTCTTCACATGCTTTTATAATCTTTATTTATGGCACTGTTTTCATACACGTAACCAGGATCAAACCACTTCTCATCCCCTGCGAAGTGGAAGCATAAAGTTCAACACGCCGAAGACACCGAGCACAGCAAATCCATTACATATGCCAGTCATACGCGGGCAAATCCTCGCTCGTCAAAACCCCATCCATTCCATACTCTACAATATCTGAATACGTAAACGTAAATGTGTGTGTACTAAGCGAGGCCCAAATGTGAATGAACGTTGACAGTATATCCATCCAGCATGTCAGGATGGTAACCAGCTCGGACAGGTCAGCGTCGTCATCCATCAACGGTGGACGGCGGTACGATCGGATTGTCTCCACTCTCCAGTACCGAGGTGTGGGTCCGATTCTGGCCGCCAGACTGGGGATCGGCAAAAACAAACGACTCCGGAACGCTTTTAAAATCTATTAGACGCAACTGGTTTTTAATTCGGTGCGCTCGCCTACTCCGTTCATTCGATCATACGTATGGTAAGATCGTTGGTACGTTGTCCGGGTTTTTTCCTTCTGGCTCGAGTTTTTTTTTTTCGTATATTCGCGCATATTGTATCGTCGATACGTAATTAGTTTGTTGTTTTTTTTTTACCTCGAAAGATTCGGTTTGTTCGAAAAGGATAGAGTGTGTTTTTTTCGGGCTCCTTAGAGCACTTACTTTTTTTTTTTTCAATTTCGAACGAAAGTAGCTGCGCCGATTGACCGCGAATGTGAGTACCTTTTGGAGTTATTATTAGTAGAAGATTTGATGTAAGCTTTACAAGTGGATACATTTTGTAAAAAGTTGAAAAAAAATCAGCTAAGAAAAATTTTGAAAAATATTACCCTATCACAAAAAAATCCTTAAAAAAAAAATTCAAAATTCAAACTTAGCAAAAATGAATTACCCAACACTATAATCAATTGAAAATTAAATTAAATTTGAAAGAAATTAAATTTTAAAAAATTCCAAAAAATTTAATTATTTCTTTAGTGTCACCAAAACAGACAAAAAATGCAAACGAATTTGAAAATTTGGAAAAATTCAGCGAACCAAACAATTTTAAAGTTGATAAAACTAAAAAAAAAAAATGGAAAGAATAGTTTGGAAAATTGAAAAAAATATCAATTAATTGAACCTAAAATTACTTGAAATGAAGAAAATTGAAAACTGGAAACATAAAAAGGGAAGAAAAAACACAAAACCATAGAAATCACGCAAAATCGATAAAAATTAGGTGATGAAAAAAATTCAAAAATTTCAACAAATGACAATTCGAAAAATTTGAATGGTTGAGAATTTTTTTTGATAATAAAAACTGAAGGTTTCGATAGTAAAAAAATTTTAAAACAAAATTGAAGGAAATTCGTGATAATAGAAATCAATCTGAATTTAAAAAATTTTTAGGCACCTAGCAGCATTTTTGATGCATCAATAAAAAATTTAAAGAAATCGAAAACTTGAAAAATCGTCAGTTTAATGAAAAATTGCTAGAAAATGAAAACTTGGGAAACTTGGTGTCTGAAAAAAAAAATTGTAAAATTGAAAAAACCAAAAAATTCAAAGATGTGAATTTTTGAAAAATTAAAAAAAATTGAAAAAAAAACTAAGAATTGAAGAAAAATATTAAATATCCATAAAAATTCCTAAAAATATGAAATTTAGGCTTGAAAAAAAAATTGTGAAATTGAAAACCAAACCAAAAAATTTCGAAGGAAAAAAAATTTGAACCAAACATACGACCCAAACTTGACAAAAATCGTGCGAGTAAAAACAAAAAACTGAAAAAATTAAGCAAGTAAAATTGTTTAGAAAATAAAACTTGAGAAAAACTACGAAAACTCTGAAAATATAAAAATTGAAAAAAAATCTGAAAACCCGAAGTTTGAAGAAAATTGAAAAAATTGAAAATTTTGAAAAAAATGCAAACCAACCAGCTGGTCGAATAAAGGCTGAACATACCAAATCTCTAAATTTTTCGCCCACGCGTTTGTATTTCGGGAATTTTCAAAATTAAATGACTGGATAAAATTTTGGTCTCGAACTGGGACTTCAAATTTTTGAAAACCCTCAATCGGTTGGGGGGGGGGGGCCACCA
>FIZT01048179.1:0-13272 GCA_900065295.1 Paracoccus marginatus
TAGTACCTCTTATATTTAATATTACACGTAGACTTCATTTTGAGCATTTGTGGTGAGGGTACGTTTTTTCCCCGAAGAGAAACGTCGTTTTTCTCACGGGATTTTCGTGGAAGTATTATGATGTCGCGTGCGTTACAAAAATTGCACCTTTTAAACACTACGAAGGTTTGCTCACGCCATTTTGACTGGATTTGAACCAGTGAAAACAGCGTTTTTTTCAAAAGGAGGTGTACTTTGAGGACCTCCTGCTCCCCACCCCTTACACCTAGGGAGCTCAAAATTTTTTTGGGATGTCCTCCACTCAAAGTAAACTACCTCACCAACTTTGGTCAAAATCTAAGGTATGTTTTTTATTTCACTCCACCCTAGTATACATATAACGGGGTAAATTGACTCGCTGAACACGATTTCGATTTTGGTCGATGTTGTTTACCACCAAAAATCGAAGATTCAAAGTTTCAAGTCACGTTTTTCGGTAGCGAACATCATCGACCAAAAAAATCAATCTCGAAATCGTGTCCAGTGAGTCAATTCACCCCTTTGTATACCTTTTTCGCAACCACCTTGCCTAAAATTTCCAAAATTGAATTTTTACCCTAAGGATTTCAAGTTTTGGCGGGACACAAGGGTGAATATTGGTCGAATGGAAAATTCATTGCCAGATTCGGTTTCTTCGAGTCAAATTACTCCCATCTAGACACTTTTCACGATTATTTTGGAAAAACTTTTAAAAATTTTCAGTTTCAAACAATATCGATTTAATTCTGTCGCTAAAAAAAAAATCGACCATTTCTTCGACGAGTTTCAAAGTCGTTTCACTGGCTATTTTTTTTTTCAGTCTTCATCGATTTCCTACCCTTCGAGTTAGATCAGATTAATTGGACTTCATCACTTTAATTGACAAGGCAGTGTCGATCGAGATCGGTTCAATAAGCCCGATGTTCCTTATTTGATGTTTATCAATCACGACCACTATGGAAAAATTACACTGAACTCAACAACATGAGACTAGCGAACACTACGATGGGTTAAATTTACAAACAACGGTATCAAATAGCGACAATAAATAAAAGCTTAATAAATATTAACACGACGCTTAACCTTCTCTGTGACGCGAAACGTGCGCTTTATTGACACCTCAACACGCGCCTGTCGATACTCTCGTACTATAGTCGCTATTACATTTTTTTTTTGCTAAATTTTACTCAATTTTTTACTCGTTGTCTAAAAATGACAATGGAATAAGACAAATGTCATCTCATGCCGGGACGTCAGCGTAATTTAAATAAGCGACCGAAAAAAGCAAAAAAATTGTGGAGAAAATCAAAGAGGCGGCGAACTTGCCTGGGTATATTACCAAAAAACGTCGTTTACGGGATGTTTGGCGGTTATGGTGTTTAGTAATTGGTACCCATAAGAAAAGAGGAAAGCGTACGTTTGGAAATGGAAATATATTCCACCATTTTGTCTGACTCTCGTGTATGTAAATGACAAAGCGTTCGTTTTCATTGCGACGGATCTCTTCATTAGCACGATTTTGTCGAATACGTTCGTTGAGGTTTTGTTTGTTGTGGTTTGTTTTTTTTTTTTAGTCAGAGAAAAAGAGTATTCTGTGCGAGGTATCTTTTCATTCTATATGCAGAGCGCTTAGGTGTATGTCGTGACGTCGCGTCGCGTCGGCGACATAAGAGGTGCGAAATGCGAATAGGTATACAACTATACATCAAGGACCGGAATCAGATGAACAAAAAGTTTCAATGTCGTAACTCGGTCATTAGACGAATTAAACTGACATGACGGTAATGTAGTGAGTTCGTCGTTAATAATATGAACGTTGAACGGTAGAATTTTGCAATATTTTCCTCTACGGTGTTTTTTTTTTCACTGTCGTAATTTTTACGTATTATTTTAATACGAGGTTAATCGGTGACTTTGCATGGTTGATTTTTCATTCAGCTCTGCCCGTATTTTTTTTGCACCAGTGCTCGACTACTCGAGACTGATAATTTATACGAGTAAGTGGTGCGATTGTTGGAAATTATGGTTAGATATTTTTCGGAGGAGACGATGGGCAAAGAATTTGAAAAAAAAATCGACCAAAAAACCCCAAGTGATGAAATTTTGGGAAAATATTGATTAAAAATGAAACTAGGCAGTAGGTTTAGTTCATTTTTTATAAATTTTGAGTCTTTAAGTTGGACATTTCGCTTCGTGGAAACTTAATTTCCTTGTAGTAGGTTTTATAGGGCTGCTTTTAAACGTGATTCAGATGTTTTGAAAACACGAGTAGGTACTTCCATTTTTCGTCTCACGCTGTTGGAATTTCACTTCCTAAAATGTCCAAGTTGCAACAATAACTGAGATCACGTCTGTATAATTACATGCGTCAAAACATATAGCTTATGAGTTATGACTTATGAGCAATTCAGCAATTAAAAAATGAAATAAAAAAAATTTACTAAATTACTCGTAAATAGAGTAACAATTATTTGGGTACCTATGTAAAAGTAACGGGTTCAAAATCGCAAATGAATGATTTGCACTCACATCCAATTTTTTTTACAAATTAATGGTTTCGCCTAAATTTCTTATTATTTTCTGTTCTAACTGGCTGTGTTAGAATTCAACTCTTTAGCCTTGAAGATTTTCATATAATTTTTGGGAGGAAGGGGTTGGTTGAAAATGCAAAATTTTGATAGAGTCAAAATTCAATTTAATCTTAAAATTTTTAATTGCGAAAAAATGTTCAAAAGTCAACAATTTTTACGATTTGAACAATATTTTAAAAATTGACCAAATCATAAAAATAAAATTGTTCAAAATTTGAAAAGAAAAAATTATTTTCAATTTTATTTTTTGGATTAATATTCTGCTACCACTATGGTTTTTGGTGAACCACTGTTCTGCTACCATTTTTCAAATTTTTAAAAAATGACTTCTCAGTTCAGTTCGGCGCATCATTTATAAAAATCCATGAAAGTGATCACAAGATATGCAAGCATCGCTATTTTAAAACAATTTTTAATCTGGATGAGAACCTTTCTTAAGTGTTTTAAAATAGCGACGCCGATGTTTGCATATCTTTTAATCACTCTCGTGGATTTTTTTATAGATGCTGCGTCAAATTGAATTCATTTTTTAAAAAATTGGAAAATGGTAGCAGAACAGTGGTTCGCCAAAAACCACAGCGGTACCAGAATATGAATTATCGATGTCTTAATGCTAAAGTCGGCAAGTGCCATGTTCTGGAGAAATGTTTTTTTTTAGAAATTGAAATTCTGATAAAGGAAATCAAGCTCTACAACCACGAAAATCGGTTGACGGGTTGAGAAACCACTCAGATACAGTCAGTTGAAAATCTCTAAATACATGTAATCAAATGGAATGCGTCGAATGTTTTTCGTCTCTCCTGTAAAATTTCATTTTTGGTACTTGCGACTTTTAGCATTAGGACATCGTTATCCAAAAAATAAAATAAAAAATTGAGAATAATTCTTTCAAATTTCGAACGAATTTTTTTGCAATTTGAACAATTTTTTGAAAAACTGAATCACGGTAGCAGAGTAATTATTCGATTTGTCTGCTTTTTAGACACTAACGTAATTTCGTAATCGTTCTCATCCTCCCCCAATTTTTTCGTCGAAAAATCGAATTACGACCCAACTTAAATATTTAAGCTGAACCTCGAACCTTGAAAATGAAAACAAATACCTCGAATCAATGAACTACGCACTCCCTCAGCGTTTACTAATCGTCAACTCAAACCGACAGATTATTTTTAATTCTAGTTAGACCGATTAGAAAGACGAGAAAAATATAACTAGTCTCGACTCTCAAATCAAAATGAAGACGAACGTGCGACGTCACTGTTGGAAATTTGTGTAGCATAAAAACGTCTCGCATTTCGCAGCCATTTTACTCGTATTAAGCCGGCTAATTTATTTTCTAATTAGAGCAAAAGTCGTATTTAATTTCGTTTCGTAGCTTGGCACATTCGAAAATATACGAGACAAGTTGAATTTAGAATTTCAAAATGATCGCTGCACCGGTTCCAGTTCGTAATGTACGTTTAATTACGAGAGTATTTTCTCGTAATTTTAGCATTTATCGGTAATTCAAATCAACTTAGAACACACGCGCAAATTGAAAACCACGCCGATGTATAAATTGTAAAACGTGACCAAAGCTGGCAATCGCATTCGTATACTTCGAAAGCGGTAATTTACTCTCGGCCAAATAGTGTACTCGGGTCATTCTAAGTAGATCTAGAACATACTTACAATACACAATACAACGAACGAGTAGTACTCACTTAATAACGTAATATTCTTCGAATTATCTTCGGTTACGTTGTAATTATGGGACGTCTCATTTGGATTCCACTGATCGCTAATGTAGTCTGTGGAGTTCTCGAGATGGGTTTCGTTCACGACCAGCACGTTGGATATTTTGGGCGGCTTGTCGGCTGACGCTGCGTTATCGGACGTTGCATTTTTGACCTTGACGTTGATGGTGAATTTTTTAGCGAATGTAGAATTCGAATCGATTTTCGTTTTGTTGGGATTATCTTTGGGGTTTTTCAACATGGCCGTTGATACGGTAGAAGTACTTATATTGCTTTTCGGAACGGTACTTTTATTAATCGATGTGGGAGATGTGGCGCTTAACGACGAATTATTTTCTAAGGAGCTATTCGAAATGGATGCTGATGTCGTATTTATGGTCGCGCTGGCGTTATCGTTCGCTGTCGCCGTCGTCGGTGTACTCGCCAAATATACGGTATCGTTTTTCAACGTAACACCTTTAGCCGAATTATTACCTTGGGCCAGTGTACCGTTAACGGCGATCGTATCGTAAGTTAAATCACGAGCGTTACGAGACGCGTTAAAATCATCCAAGTCGACTTTCTGCTGCTCGACTGATTCGGTGGTACTCGAGTTAGTTTCAGTTTCCGGAACCGGAGGTAAGACACGACTCATACTATTGGGTGCAGTTTGCTTCTCTAAATGATCGTTACTTTTCTTAATAATATCCAACCCGAGACGTCTCGAGTCGTCGCTCTGGGTCCCTCTCAGTATAGTGCTATACTTGGGATTCGAGAATTTCATAGATTCGCGCGACGTTTCCGGTAACATCTTTTTGTACGCTGACGTAGTCTCCTCTTCACCAGCTGCCATCATCAAATCTGCAACAAAAAAAAAATGAAATTCCATTATAAAATCATTGTTTAATTAATAACTCGTCGTTGAACGTATATACGAAACGCGCTTCCATATTAAATAAACTTTCTTCTCGGCTCGGGCTATTGTATTAAAACGCGAAAATAATATACACACGTTTATTGTGTGCGAACTTGTAGGCCGCATCGCGCCGAGGTAATTAAATTTCGGTCATCTTAATATAAAAGCGTCGTTGCGATTTGATTGGATTTCACTGTCAATATCAGCACTCTTATAAAACACTCGCTATCTCGTTGAAAGGTTTCTTCTCCCGTTCTGCGTGTTCATGTGCGTGTTCGATAATGCAATTATGAAATATTTCAACCTTTGCTTCGGCAAAGACGCGCACCGCAGCGCATCGTATGGTCGTCGCCGAACACGGTGCGCTTTTAAAGAAAATTCCCTACAAATCGTCGCGTTTTTATACGCGATGGTCAATTTAAAAAGAAATACTTTCTCTATTATGTACGCGAAAAAATGCTGCCGCTTTTTACATGTGATATGAATATTTTAAAATATTCGTCATACAAACGACGTCGATGAAAAAACAACCTTTTATGCGTGGAAATATAAATTTTCAACTTGACCTTCAACGTTTTATCATATCCTTTTGAATATACGTATATTTCTTATACCGTCATGTACTATAAACTCTCGAGCCAAATAGGAAAAAATGAGCTTTGAAAAAAGCGCCCATTCTTTTCAATGTAAATTTGCCGTTATTTGAAAAACGATTCGCGTAATTTTCAATAAAAAAAGAGAACGCAAAAAATCATAAAAAGAAACGAACGGTCGAGATTATCTCGCCATTCTAGAAGAATTTGAATAACCTAATGGAAATGGATTTTTTACCAAAGTGAAATTATCGGATAACTTTCTACAATGGTCCAACCTTTCGCAGTTTTTTTTCCTCAATACGCTTTCTATACGTAGTAAAATTAAGATAACTTCTTATTTGTCGATTCGCCTCTTTTTTCATTTTACTTCGTCGGTTACTAATCGAGATACCAAAATTCCTTTTTTCTAAGTGTACGAAAAAATCATCTTCTCGTCGAATTTTTTCAAGCTGAAAAGAAATGAACTCCTGGTTTTGAGATTACATTTTGATTTTAAAAAACGTATTCAATACGATTCTGAGATTTCTCATACAGATTTCAATCGGAATAAATGATAATAAAGAGAACGGATGAATCCAAGTTGATAATATTTTTTAATAAAAGTGAAAAAAAAAATGATTCAATTTGTTCATTTAAATTTTTTATTGATCAACAACAGTCAGAATTTTTTTATCTCATTTTGAAAAACAATGGTCAACTCGATTGTAATTTTTTTCCTTATTCCGCAATTCCATAAAATTTTTCAACGAGAAATCGAAATTACTTATTGTTTCATTCTCCGTACTACCTACGTTTACATGGAGCATAAAAATTTAAAGAGTTGGAAATTAGCAGGGAACGATGAATAATGCCTTTTACGAGCATTGGACAGACCTACAAACCCAGTTGCTAAACTGCCTCGAACGAAAATGAAAACACGATCAAAAATTGTCAGACTTTTTTCGCCTTTCTGCAGAAATTGAAAAAGAATAAAAGTAACATTTAGCTTAGGTATATTCAGAGATGAATGAAATAAACGGATGAGAGGTAATACGAAAGTAGCTAATCACTGGCGAAGACGTTGGGATTATTTTATGGCCCTTAAAATAAAAGCAGACACTGGTTGTCAGGTGAACAAATACGAAATTGATTTTATAAAGGAACTCTTCTGTCTCATCTGTAGCTGTGGCGCCGAGCAACTATCGTGCACTTGGCATGGGCTCAATTTCAGCGCCTGTCTACACCAAAAAGCCAACATACGTATATCTTGTCATATTGTACATAATACTTGAGATTTACAAAAGATAAACAGAAACACAAGTGTTAAAATTTACAGCTTGTTTTGATAGTGCTGGAATTTCGATATTGAGACTGAATTTCCACGTACGTACATCTGTCTCTACGTAATGTATAGAAACAATGACGAGCGACGAGTTCATTAAACTTATGATTTTGCTAAACAAAATCAAGCAATAATTTTTAAGATCATAAAAACGTGTTGCCAAGTTATACCCGCAAGACCCGCAATATAAATATTCTTTGTGTAGCTTTCATCAAAATATAAGCACGAAATTGTGAAAATATTTCAGTGCTATGATTTGTTTATGATCGATAAAAGTAACAGTGGTAATACCAAAAACACGTCGTTTTAAGTATGCGAGGCAACACTACGATGTGGAAATCCCTCAGTTGTGAAAATTCAATTCAATCGATCGAATATAAATTACAGGTAGGTAGACCAAAGGTAAACATAAAAAGTACTATTAAATTACTTACTCGAATGTAAAACACAATAGCACCAAACCCAATGAAGTCGCCAAAAAAGGATCATGATTCACAACATAATCGATAACTTTTTTAAAGATATGCTCTTGATCACTTTTTAATGATAAAATGAACGTAGCAACCGTTTTTCATAATTTTAACACAACACGCACAAAGTAATTTAATCATACACACAACACCTGTTCAATAACTCAATACACAAGTCCACTGGATCAGAACAGGACCATGTTTTCACGCTGAATTATTTTTGTTTATGTTTGTGAAATTTTCCTCTTCATCGTCAATGAGATCTTGTTGAAGAATTCAAAAATTCTGTTTCGCATTTTGTTGTATTACTTTTTTGAACGTTTACGTTACAACACTGCAAAATTGTTGAAAAAATCATTATTTTGTTAGCGACTCTGCAGAATTTTTTCTCAAAATAAATTTTGGTGATTTCCTCGATCAGCTGTTTGTGTATTACATAAACAATCTGTAATTTCAAATCTGTGACACAATAATTATCATAATGCGTTTTCACTCGTTAAGAATCGGCGCGAAGCGTGTGTTTTTGTGTGATTTTCACTATTTAGCCACTTCAATTAACTTTAATAAGATAATTAAGTTAATTAAAACGTATTCATGAAGATATAAACCCTTCGCAGTCACTAAGAAGAAGACAATCACCTTAGGCTATCCAATATCGTATCACCGAAATCCATCTCTAGCTCTCCAACACCTTCTTCTCTGTAAGTTGAAACTCTTGAAATTTTTTCAAAATTCACCAATACACGAATAAATATTTCCGTAGTGTAACCGTCTACGTCAACTGTTAGTCACTTTCCTTATTCTTTGTGTTTCTTAATTCAGAAAATGAGCAACAGAAAAGAGCTAGGCTTGACTTCGAAAGACAAGCGTATGATACGAAAAGCCAGGCAGAAGTTGGTTCAAATAGCATGGGAAGTTGTTCAAAAAGCAAATAACGTTCCAGATCCGCTCGAAAAATTCAAAGCATTTAAGAAGTTTACCAAAGGAGATTTCACAGTGGAACTATCTTGTCAACCGGTAACCGAACTAGATAAACAAACAAAAGAGGCGATTTTCGACCTGGAAAGAGAAAACATGAAACAATTATATGAAGACTGTGATTGGGGTTGGCATGAAAAAAAGAAACGCGAAGAAATGTTCGACGATCGCGCCAAATATCTAATTGCTAAATCGCCGGATGGAAAGTTAGTCGCTTTTTCGCATTATAGATTTGATTTAGACTTTGACATAGAAGTATTGTATTGTTATGAACTACAATTGATTCCGGAGACGCGCCGTAAAGGATTAGGAAAATTTATGTTACAAATTCTCGAATTAATCGCATTTTCTAATAATATGAAAAAAGTCGTTCTCACCGTTTTGAAGAATAATTTAGAAGCAATGCAATTTTTTAAAGCAATGAACTACGAAGCGGACGAGACATCGCCTATGGATGATGCATTCGAAACTTACGACTACATTATTTTATGTAAGAAAAATAAAAAATTAGCATCTCAAAGTACCGAGTGATACTGAATTTGATTATGTTAATATATTATTAAGTATGTTTCTCTAAATGAGTAATTTGCTCTTCCATGCTTACATGTTTAGATTATTTTATACCTACATTTTTCATCGTGTAATAAAATTGTGAATAAATATCGTTCGCGATTAAGTCTATATTAATGATTTATTTCTACTCCGGAAATTAAATTTAAGCATTATCGTGATCTCTATTCTAATGTATAAATCAAAAGTTAACAATCACGCGAATTCAAGGCCGGAAATTAAAAGAAAAATTAATTATGGTTGTCATCATAGTGGGGTAGACTTTCAGTCTGAAAGTTCAATTTTTCTTTTAAGTCGTGTTTGGAATTATGCAAAAATAACATGCCTTCACAATTACTTTGATAATCAATAAAAGTTATGTATAATGCTTTTTTTAACGGTACATCGTTAGTTGGTGTTAATTTTTTTCACTTTAATACAGCAAAAGGTGGCCTTTAGATACCTTACATACTGCAAAGCTACACCTTCAACACTGAAAATATTTTCACACCTTTGGAAACAAATTAAAAATGTAAGTAACTTAATTATTGTGTATTATAGATTATTGTTTCCGAAAATTTTGGAGTGTTTTTCGTGCTAAGAATTTATTATAATTTTTCCAGTAATATTATCGCATCATTTGTTCAGTTTGTAAATAATACAAGCTTGCACGCCATTAAAACATTTTATTACTTCGGGTAATTTGAAAAAAACTGTGTTGGTAAAATTAATGCAGTTTTGAGAATGAAAAGTTTTTAAATTTCAAAATCTGCCCCATGTTAAAACGTAAATAATTGATATTTTGTGCTCAATTTTTCATGTTTTCATAGTATTGCCTATTGCCTCCTACTTCGAACCTAGTAGCGACTACCAATGCAATGTTTGTACCTGCATTTACAGTTAGTACCTTAGTACGTGCATTTGCATACCTACACATAAGCTACACCAAGGTATTGTTTCAGTGCCTGCGTGGTAATATATCTGGAAAATGCCTGTCATAAATTTCAAAAATATGGAAGAAAATATTACATAGGTATCCGAATGATTTTAGCGTTTGGTATACTTGAAATCTTCTAAAAATCTCGGACAAAAAAGTCCAAATCTTACAGGCAGCTCCTTCTACTGTTGATTCTGCAACTTATTATACCGTGCGACATTGGTTGCTTCATCGTACCACATCTGGCAAACCAGTTCTAATCTCTCACTTCGTTTCGCGTGTCTTAATTGAATAAGGACTCGACTCGACTCGAAGACAATGATTAGCGTTTAACATGCAACATATTGTTATAGGAATAACGATAACAATCAAAAATCGATGTGGAAACAACAGAAAAGTGCCAGGCTTTTAATACGAAGTGTCTCGTTATTCGTTGCTAGTGGTAGGCGAGCATCGATTACACCAGCTAAAGCTTTGAAAGCCATAAGCAATGAACGAGATAAGAATTTCGTTATGCAAGGAAATCAACAACAATTGAAAACCAGCCGAAGTAAATCATCTAGTGATTTAGCTGATTCTTTACGAAAGCAATCTCATTTTAGCAAGTAAGTCGTAGGTATTATAGAATTTCTGTCATAAATTGGTCATTTTATGTAAAATTTTTTACTCGTTATACTCGCTAGGGAAGAAGTTGACAAACTTTGTGTTTTATTTAAGAAAATAATTTCATCCAATGAACTTCTATACGGTTCGCAGGCCTTTTCTTACTCGTCGCATGCAGAGGTAAGCAGAGTTATAAGTATCAATTATGATTTACGTAGATCTTGATAATTATCTTCATTTTAATCTTACATAAATCAATAGGTACCTAACTAATGTATTGAAAGTATACCTAGTCGATGTAAGTCTTTAGATTTATACCTAAATCTATTTCAAACGGTAAGTATCCATTTGATACCGAAAGCCTCTAACCTATACCTTTTAATTAAGTAAGTGCTGCTTTGTTTTAGACGACAAAAAACAAAGGAATGGATCGCATAATGTTTCGAGAATTGTTACACAACACATTTCATATATTAACCGAGGACGTACTGATGGATCGAATATTTAGCGCTTTCGACAGACGCAGCGACGGTATAATCCATATGGACGAATGGGTTTTAGGATTATCTATTTTTCTACGCGGTACTCTCGAAGAACAAATAGCTTTCTCGTTTTTCATTTACGATTTAAATTCTGACGGCGTTATTACAAAAGAAGAGATATTCACTCTACTCAGGTATCAAAATGCACTTTTCTTATAACTTATCAATCAAGACTGCACTTGTTCGTGTAAGTAGGTACCTACTACTTATTCTTCGAAAATATTTATGAAATTTATATTGAGGTAAGGGAAAAATTTAAATATCGAATAACAAAATATACCCTATTACTTGGAAAAAACTTTAATTGCTTGTTCAAAAAATTAAAAATAGTATCTATGTACCTAGACCTACCTATTGCGTGATTTGTAATCTTTTGGTAAAAACTAGTTTTACACGAGATTTCCATTTTCAGTGGCAAACATTAACCATCATGGTATAGATATGTAGGTATTTACTTCATCATTGTAATAAATGCATAATTAGGTACCTATATCATTATACGAGTATCGCAAACATGAGCAGACCAGCACCCCATACTTGTACATAAACGTAACGGCTATAAATGCAAAATCTGAAAATCATAATCGTAAATTACGCTTTAAAAAACAAAGAATCCAATTTTTCCTCGAGCATCATTAATGATTTTTCAGAATAACATATCGTTAATGCATATGACATCGTAATAAATTCATATCAATTACCGTTACATTTTCTGTAACATTTAGCAAAAAAACCAGTACCTACCTACCCAGCAAACAAGCTTCAACTTCCAGTACAAGTTGATAAATCTCGACCATTCGTACCAACATTTTTTTCATACGTGTATGCAAATCGAATCATCTCCAAGGTCGTCTTATCCAACAATTTCTTTCAACAGGAACAGCTTGTTGAAGCTACCACAAGATGAGGATCCTGACGAAAGTATCAAAGATTTGGCAGATATAGCGTTGAAAAAACTAGACTACGACAAAGATAATAAAGTATCGTTTCAAGATTTTCGTCGAGCGGTAGTTCGGGATAATTTGCTGCTGGAAGCTTTGGGTCAATGTTTACCCAGCGAAGAAGTCTGTAAGCGGTTCCTATCTTCGTTGAATGCTAAACAATGATCTAGCTTGCGCATTTTAGTTTGCTGATGCTCGAAATCAAGAAAAAAATGTGAAATAAATACCCATCTGGTAAAAAAATCCATCCAAGTGTTGTATCTAGAATGCTTATAATAAACGTTACACAATGGCATTACCTATGCAATTTTTTCAGTTGGCAAATATGAGTCTTTCGAAGATTGACATGACATGGGATGCTAATCAAATTGTTGCTGAGATGCAGTAAGCTGTTCGAAGAATGTTAAATAAGGGAAACTGCAATATTCATCATATAGGTATTTCAAAACTTATAAAAAAAACCGTCACGAATAAGATGCAAACGAATTTTTTTCACACTTGTCGAATAAAATTTTATGGCTTTTGATACCTATTTTGATCACTTGGGAAACAAGTACCGAGTCCGAGCGAGGTGCTGGCATTATTCCTATTTGTGGTTTCAGAAGGACGATCGAATAATGAAATTTTCATCTCGAAATCAATTTAAATTCCTAAAAAAATGAGATGATAATAATATTTAAATACATTTGATAAGTTATCAAAATACACCCGGTAAGCATTGTGTGATATTCGTCATCACTGTGATATCATTTTGTGATGTATATGGTGATATTGCAAAATGATATTCCTGTGACATTTTCAGGACATCACATTTTTACAGTAAAAAATACCTTTCTAAACAATATCACCGCAATATTATTCTGTGACTATATGATGGCATTGCAAAATAACAGAAAAGAATATTTCTTTGATGTCCCTGTGACATTTCATTGTGACGTATTTTCGTTGACTTTCTGAGCAATATCGCCATAATATTATTCTGTGGCATTGCAAAATAACATAAAGAAATATTTCTGGGATGTCATTGTGACATTTCCTATTCATTAGTGTCCACGCTGATGCTGCGTGCCAAAGCTGTTCAGGAAGACTAAATTT
>FIZT01048204.1:0-21641 GCA_900065295.1 Paracoccus marginatus
TGCTAGTGTGGTGTATGTAAACACACAAGCAGAGATCAAACATGGCGGCCACGTATCATACCCCCTTCTTTAGTACCCTAGTTTGGTCAGTAAGTAAGTCCGAAATTTTAGTCGTGGAAAAATTCGTGATTCGTGAAAGTTTGTTTAAAGTGAAGCGTCATCTTATATGCTGATATTGCCGATTCGATACTAATCTATTGATTTATTCGAAATTCAAGTGCGTGAATAGCGTAACCCTAGTCGTTAGTCGTGCTAATCAGTGTAATTTGTTTGTATTTTCTGACGAACGAACAATGCAGAGTGATTTGCGAACAAGTCAGCCACCATCCACCGATATCAGCTTTTCACGCCGAAAACGACGTATTCTCATTCCACGGCTCAATCTACCCTAAGCCGAAACTCTGGGGCAAGAATATCGAAATTCAGCCCGAAGGAATCGTCACAGCCGAACTAAAAAAGTACGACGTCTTCGAAATCACTCCAACGCCCGCTCAGTCTCGTAAAGATACCGTTTAATTTACTCGAAACGATCATTACTTTTACAGATGGGACGAAGCTTACACTTGGAGCAACGTTACCTGTAGCGTGCATAACGTAGTCGTTGGCAAAATATGGATTGAACAAAGCGGTACTATGGAAATAACCAATCATAAAACAGGTACTTGAGCTTATACAGCTACCTATATACCTACGTATTATAATTGTCAACTCAGTCAAAATGCTAATGAAACTTGACACAAACGACGAGAGCAATTTGAAAAGCGCCGGTAGTGGATTAAAATTTTATCGCGTCGTCGAACAAAAACATTATTAATCCGTTAAGCTTTAACATTCAGCCCGAGTAAATTTCGCCGCCCACTTTTTTCCTCCGTCTTCCCCAAATAATAATAATAATAACGTCGTCGCGATGATGTAAAATAAGCACAAAATATACCGCCCTGAAGGCGGGAAAAAAAACGGGCTAAGCGAAACAATTTCTCGTAGAAATACTAATTTCACCTGATGTTGTTTCAAATGCCTTCGGAAGTGTATTTAATATTCATTCCGAATAATATTATCTACTTTTGTTATTTTGAAAATTTGCTCGTTTTTAGGCCACAGGGCAGTGTTGAATTTCAAATCTTCGGGATGGTTTAGTAAAGATGTTAATCGAGTCGAAGGGTTCGTTTTCGATCGCAGGTGAGTATCGTTTTACATTTATAGGTGAAGGAAAATTCGTGCCTAATTGATTATCGTCTCGATCATCTTTTTGTTATATGTACGCAGTAAAAAGAAAATGAAGTTTTTATACGGACGTTGGTCGGATCATATGAAAGCAACCGATATGTTTTCGTACGAAGAATTTGCGAAAGACAATTACCACAGATACAAGTAAAAATGAAGCTGCTACCTACTATAGATCATAAGTTCGGTATTACCTACATATCGAGATAGTATTATCCCTAATCGTTGCTGGTTTTGATTCAGAATCGGCGACGGTAAAAATTCCAACGACACTAGTCCTACGCCAAACACGCCGAAAAGAGTACTATCGAAGTTCAACAGTTTCAAAATGGGATCTTCGATGTTCAAATCAATGTCACAAGCAGAGGTTCGTATGTTCATCTGCTGATAGCTAATCTTTATTACAAAATGAGTCGAAGTAACGTAAGCAAATTCTCGACTTAGAGAGACGATATTGACGACGAAAATGGCGAAATCGACGAATCTAAATCTGATTCGCCGTTTGTGATAGACCTACCGAATTCTGTTACCTTATGGGAAGTAAATCCGCGTATAGAGAAATCACCTAACGATGGCGAAAACAACGGGGTAAGTTTAAATAACGAACAATATGCATCGAAAATGTCTTTTACTCGTATTATACTCATACATATAGGTACTTACTGTTTTTGTTTTGATTCGCCTTTCAGTCGTATCATTTTTCCGAATTTACCAAATCGTTGAACAGATTAGATCCCGATATGATTGGACGGATATGCTCAACGGACAGCAGGTAATTTTTAGTACATAATTTCTAGGATTGATTAAAGAATAAAATTAACGAAATTGGGATCGACTTCAGGTTTAGGCCAGATTTACGTAAACTGGAAATGAACGACATCGAAGGTGCAGCTTCGGAAAAGAATCGTCTCGAAGAGAAACAACGCGACGTACGAAGTCTACGTAAACGTAAAAAAATTCCAGATTGGAATCCGAGGTGAGTAAACCTTTAGGGCTAATGGTGGTGGTTTATGTAATTTGTATCGATACACAAATACGTGAAAAACGACCTAGAAAATGTGTACGGTTGTTCGCCCATCGCCATCGGCTCAATAATCGTACCTATATACGTACTACTATATGCCAATACGTGAGCTAACTGAGCCGATGAATTTTATCGCATTATATAGATGGTTCTATTTGAAAACCAACCCGTACACGAACCAAGAAGATTGGTATTACAATGGCAAATACTGGGATCGTAATTATCACTCGGATCCGGATATATTCTAGTTCATTTACCTATTTCATAGCGTACCTTTTATTACATTAGCAAAATTTTCAAGTTACCTATCTAAATTGTTTACTTACGTAGTAAATGAAAAACAAACGTCTATAGTCGCAAAGTGTACTCGCGACGAGTTGAAATACGTAATTTATGATTTCCTTTTACGTTAGATGGACGAGTTTTAGACGATATTGTAGATGAGTGGGTAGCCTATTTAGAAGTTCGTAGAAAGGGTTAGCCTTATACATAAAGAGTTGGCGAATCGAAATACGCTGTGTTCCTTTTTGTTTTCGGAAGACGTATTCTTTTTAGCTCGCGCTTTCTTTCCTAGTACAATTTTTTTCGTACCATATTTCATTCGTTCGTGTGTGATTCTTTATCTTTTCGTTTTTCATCGGCGTAGCCAATTTTGCTAGATATTTTTTCTCGTTGGCGTTTGTTTTTGTTCTACATCTATATTGTGTTGTGGTTGTTGTACGATGTGTGGTCGTAACGATGCGAATAGAAAATGTTACCTACCGAATCAGTAGCGATTTTTCGAGACGTATTTTTTATTAGCTGATCTTTTTATAGTATTTAGTGATTACCTGATTACGGTTTAATTTAATGTTCTGCGAGGAAGAGGAATTTTTTAACGTTCTTCTCTCCTGTTCCATTCGCTGTTTTGTATTTTGCGGGCAAATAGGTATTATCGAATTGGTCGAACTTTCGACTAATAGTCTTTGAGGTTTCATCGATGTTATCTCGTCGCATCCATTTTGTAAATATTCGCAGTTTTCGTTACTTCCTTCCGTAGCTGAAATTTTGTCTTGTAAGTGATTTACTTCTTGCAAACGTGTAATAATATGGCCTTTTTTAAATGAATGAAAAATGGGAATGGAAAGTTAATAACGGAACAAACGTGGTGGAATAGTTTTATGTTTTCACACAGATTCTCAGACTCTCAATTTTGTTTGATTGGCGATGATCAGAAATGTCACATCGCAACAACCGATCAAAATCCAGTATTTGAATGCAAAACTGATGATAGGAAATTCCACTTTCCGCCATGTTTAGGTACTTGTTTGCCATCAAGATTTTGAAGAGATACCGAATTAACGATTCTCCCTTTTTTGGCATACGTAATTTACTTCTTTTTTGCCCTCAGAAATTAGTTTAAAAACTTTAAGTTGTACCTATTTTAGGTACGAGTGCCTTTTGTATTTTTGTACATTAATTATGACGTTTTTATTTGCCTCGTGTTGAGTATGCGAAAACTGTATGAAAACGAATTTCCATCGTTTACTATTAGATATTACCTACCTATACCCTCTTCAATTCGTAGTGAATTTCCAATTTCTATTTTTCGTGAAACTTGAAGTAAATGGCCGATGCTAACGTACAATAGGGCGCAAACTTCGCAACAATTTCTGAAAGAGAAGAAATCATCTGATAGGTGGATGATGGCAGTGTTTGTTATCGTGTATCGAGTTTTGAATTTTGATCGTTGAAATGGCTAGGTACCTTTTATGCAAGGATGTCCAAACTGTGAACGGTTGACCTGGTCAAAAGCAAGAGGCGAGTTTATATAATCCGATAAACATACAAACTGAAATCAATTCTTCGTATAGTAAGTAGCCTATTGCCATTGCCCCACCCCATGTATACGTAATGAGAATCGATTAAATGGCACGTATTATATTAACGTGAGAGATTGAAGTCTTCCCTCTTGAATTCATCGGAGTCTTGACAATACATAAATTACGTACTCGGACCAAAACACCAATAAAACGCTTTTTTTTCCCTTTCTGTTTGTAAACTGTGTCTAGTCGTGGACCTCTTGTAAATATAACCCCGTTTTTGTCGTAAGAAAGAAACGCTTAATAATTTGTTAGTGCCCGGCTCTACCGAATACATCGATGACTTGTTCAATTTTCGATCTCTCTGTCTATTTCCCATTTTCGGCTGTCAATTGATTTTTCTGTATTTTATGGTGTAAGCCTACCATACCATATTATAAGAGTGTATTAATATTAGATAGCCTACTCACTGTACGATTGTTTTCGATATCTAATAATAGGCTCTGTCTAATACTTACGTATAGTTTTTTCTATACACATAAGTTGTATACGTAACAAAAGATTCCGCTACTTTGCCGTTTTTATTTTCAACTCTCGTGGTTTCTTCTGTTTCCGCCACGTATCTCGTACTTTTCATTTTCTTGTTTGTAAACGACGATACGTTATAAATTGTGCATAGTTACGTTTTTGGGGATTTTATGTAATCCGTCCGTTATAATGCTTTCGAAATGGCCAGTTCCTATGGAAAAAAAAAAAAAAACTTTCTAATACATAAGGCTTTGAAAAATTCCACCTCATTCTTATTAAATCGTAAAAACCGTACAGTTTTGATAATTTTTTAATTTAGGCAGCAACAGCCGAAGCTATAAACAACGAAACGATTCACTACTCGAGTGAAAATCTATTCAGTAACAACTTCGTACATGAAAATATGTCGTTCTACAATCATGATTCGTACAAAAAAAAAAAATAAAATAAAATACCTATCGATTATTAAAAACGATAAATTCAATATCACAAGTAAAATCTGCGACGAGACGTACGTACGAATACGTAAGTAGTATCAACTATTACTCGCTCTTAGCTTGCTTCTTTTTCATTTTCTTGTCTTTTAGTTTATCTTTCTTCGCTTCTAATTTATTACTCAAGCTGGCTTTCTTGTCGGGCACTTGATTTTCATTCTGAGCTTTTTTCGCTTTCTTGTTTTTGGCCTCATGGAGAACTGCAGGAGATTGAGACGGCTTGACTTGTTGTTGCTTTTGCTGTTTTTGAGGTTTCTGTTTTTTCGGCGACGACTTTTGCGCATCGTTTTGAGCAGGCTTTAACGATTGTTGTTTCTGTTTCGGTGGTTTCTCGGCGTTGTTTTGAGGTTTGGCCACAGGCGAATTTGGTTGGGCGGCAGGTTTCTGGGGTTTGTTTTTGTTTTTCGACTTATTAGCTGTAGGAGCGGCGACCGACGACGAGTCTTCGGTTTTTTGTTTTTTCGCGGCCGAACCGTCTTGCGTTTTCTTCTTGGGCGCCGATCGTTTCTTAGGCGGACGAGGCTTGAATTCTAGGATCTCAACTTTGGTGCCTTTGATTGAAATTTCGGTACCGGGTTGGAGAAGTTTCTGCCAGATAAAAGACGATTATTCAGTTTAGCGTATGCGTGGCTTAGATGTACTTAGAATATCTGTGGCGAGTTGATACGTACTTTTTGAGCCTGTTCAGTGTATAAGCTAACGAATGCGAATGAACGTTTATTGAACGAGAACTTGACATTTATTACGGTTCCTTGGCCGACTTTAGCTTCGACAGCTTTCTTAATAACGGTTTCATTGACCCTAAAAGTAACAATAGTCGTTTAGAAAAAGCACGATTTTGTTTTGTTTTTTAGCTACGTAGAAATGTTTACTTTTCAGGAAGACCGGAAAATACTACTTTGAAAATTGGTATTTGGAATCCGGATTCGAACGCTTGCCGGACGATTATTTCGGTACCTTCGTGGGTGTAACTTCCTTTGAAGATGATTTTCTAAAATACACGACGATTAGCGAACGAATTCGAACAGGAAATTTAGAAAAAAATCCCAACTCACTTTGAGAACTTCTTCGTTAGCGAATTCGACGAGTATGTTACGAGTTTTCATCTTTTGGTTGACTCCCTTGCATTTCACTTTAACGATGTTTTCAGCGCCCACATCGGCTGCTATAAGCGATTCTATTTTCTTACTGTCGATACTGAAACCGAGAAGAAAAGAATTAATAAAAATGAACGCTCGAAATCGAAATAAAATTAACGATTATAGTGAAACTCACCTCAGAGGTACTCTTGGTAGGAAAGCTAATGGTTTAGTTTTAACTAGTTTCTTACTTTCGCGAGCTTTGTATACTTTGAAAGTAGTCGGTCCGATGGTAAATGTTTTATTTTGCAATTTCTGAAGTACAAATCGGCTAAATTATCACGAACGAAGTATGTTTTTGGATTTAACGAGGCTAAATTTACTTACATCTAAGGTATCTTCATCGGTGACGTAAACGAGACATTTATTCGAATTCTTGGTATTGTTTTTCTTCAACACAATCGATACTATATTTTCGGGACTGATTTCATTACACAGTTGGGCTTTGAGTTTATCAACAGTAATCCTGTAAAACGAGTACTATTTAGAAAAAAAAAAAAAAAACTAAAATGAGAAAGTGAGAGAATTATCGAATACTTACGCGCTAGGCAAAAATTTAATATATCCAGAATATTCGGATGTAGGAAGTGCTTGTTTCTCTTTAGACTTTTCCACCGGCTTGGTATCTTTCTGGACTACTTTGGTTTGCGGTTCGGATTTTTTAGCTGGCACTTCGTTCGCTTTGACAGGTTTTTCGACTTTAGCTTTTTTATTTGGGTTGAGAGGTGCGGATGGCGCAGGCTCTGGTTTTGCTTTAGTTTTATTATCTGGTTTTTTCTTCTCTTGAATTTTCGGTACCTCTTCTTCTTCTTCTTCCTCATCACTGTCATCTTCGTCGTCTTCGTCACTTTCGTTATCATCTCCGCTATCTTCTTCGTCACTATCGTCGTCTTCTTCGCCATCTACGAAGCTCTTGAAAAGATCGCTATCTTCGCCGTTTTCCTCATCATCGTCGTCGTCGTCATCTTCATCATCTTCCTCGTCATCGTCATCGTCGTCGTCGCTGTCTTCTTCACCGGATCCACTCTCCATATCACTCGCTCCTTCAACGTCATTGCTATCGTCGGTTTCTTCGCCTTCACTAGCTTCGTGATCGAAAAAGTCTCGCGCGTCGGTGAGTTCGTCGTCCGAATCACTATCATCTGATTCGTCAGAATCGTCCGTTTTGTCAAATTTAAACGAGATAGATTTTCGTTTCTGGCCCTTTTCGTACGGTTTGACGTTCTTATCAGTGATGGGTTCTTCACCTTCTTCGGCTTCGTTATCGATGAATTTCTGAGCTTTTTTCTTTAACGATGATTTAATGGCCGGTTCGATTTTAGCTTTCGGAGTACCGACGAATGGGGATTTATTTTTTGAAGCACTCGCGGGTTCAGCTACAGTTTTCGGAGTACCGACGATTTCGACTTTCTTTTTAGGGGTACCGGCAAGTGCGGGTTTCGCTTTCGGTGTTCCACCGGCTGCGAGGCTTAATTTTCTTGGATTGGGTGTAAAAGAGGTGTTTTCTTTATTTTTACCTGGAAGTGCCGACGAAGGCGTGTCTTTCTTCTTAGGTGTTTGTTTTTTGTCCAGAGATGGAGATAAGAATTTCGCGGAGCCTTGTTTGGCCTTACCGAGAGCTAGAGCGGATTTCTTAATCGGTATGAATTCGTCGGTGTCCATCTTCTTCGCGGAGAGATTCAACGACATTCGTTTATCTTTACGTTTCTTGTTTTTCGATATGTAACCGTCGTCGTGAAATACGCCAGGCTTCCAGGATTCCGACTTACGTTCTTTAACTTTAGCCATTACTTTTTACTAATTAAAAACTAACTAAAAGATGAAATAATGAAATTATTCGCACTAAATCAGCTGAAAGTGTTAACCGCGCATGAAAATTCTTACAACTCGCGTGTTTACAATTCGACATGTGCACATGCTCGTGTGCTTCGTCGGATAATCGTTGTCTGTGGATTGGATTTTGGTGCCTTCGTAATACGATTGCACCGACATAAATCGCAAAAATTGATACGTCTTCTGTGCAAAGCCAAAAAAAAAGCTGTTGACATGTGACATGTGTTTTTGTTGGTCTGTGATTTTGTATTTTACTTTTCTTCAATCTTCAAGTTTTTGAAAAACTTTTTGAAGATTATTCAATTTAAAGTGAATAACTGATAATTATGTGATTGAAGCGTTAATTTAAGAGAACATTTAATCATGTCCAGTACATCTAATAATTCAACGTTCAACAGCAATGTTGAGAAAACAAAACAAAACTCGAGTAAGTTTCATCTCTCCAATAATATTCCATCTCAATAATATTGATGAATGATAATATATTCAGTTTAATTTTTAGATCTTCACAGTGGCATAAAAAAGCAAAGTAAAGGTTTCGTTAAGAAGGATTACGGTACCCATCGCAACAGATTTAAAACCATTAAAAACACTAACAACCCAGCGAAGTGAGTTTACTTTTACATAAACGAATTCGATCCCCAACATTATGTGATATGATTCTATCTTACGCGTCGGTTCGTCACATTTTTAGCTCTTACAAATTCGCTAAAGCAGAATACGATCGAATAAGAAGTGAGAAAAAAGCTGCAAAAGAAAGAAGTCAACAAAGAAAAGCTGAAATTCAAGCTGCTTTGAATGTCTACAAGGAAAAGAAGAAACTGAAAAATAAGAAACTCGCTGCCAAAACCGCTAAAGGACAACCTATTATGAAGAATAGAATTGAAATGTTGCTTGACCAAATTCAGAATACCGTTAAAAGTTGAAGTTTTACGGAAGTGGTACATCCATTTTCTGAAAACGATAATATTTTGGTACATTTTGTACCGAATTTGTTCATGTTCATTGATTTAATTTGAATCAAGTTACTTGTTTTTCATTAAAAAAATAAATATATTTATGGTTTCAACAAAAATGAATATCGATTTTTCTCTTTTTCACAATGAAACGTTTTCACAATTAGAATTACCAATAATTATCACTCGATGAACTCCTCTCCTTGGGCAACTTCTTTCAAATTTAATAATTCCATGGTACACGTTCCTTTGAAAGAATTACACAAGTCTTCTACCTCGCGATAAACTCCAGGAATAATTAATATTATCTGTAGAAATGACGTTTTTTCACCATTACACGCTGCTAATATATTTTTACTAAGAAATTCTAAGTTTCAATCGTTACCATAGTTAGTTCAAACGAATCCCATTTTTCTTCTTCAACTTTCGTAACTATTTTCACTAATTTTTCTTTTAGTTTGTTCGCTTCTTTGCCGGATGTAGTTACTTTGATTCTCATTTGAGCTCTTTCTATCGGTATCACACTTTGTAGTTTGGGGATCATTTCAAGAGCCTGAAAAGTAAATCGTTCAAGTTAGTAAAATGCCGATTTGACAATACTACAAAAAGGAAATCAAATTGACGAATTTGTGTTATGCTACACCTGTTGTTTTGCAGACTTGTTTTGTTTAGCGGAGAAGTGAACGTCTTTCAGAGCTTTGGATATTATTGACGTAGGATAGGGTCGTTTATTCTCAGGATTTACACATTTTTCTAAAAATGAATTTCGAATTAGATTGCAAGAAACCGTATTAGAAGATGAGAGAGTATTCGAACCATACGAACCTGCTATGATTGTGGACACTTCTTTGAAAATTGATTCCATTTGAGCTGCTCTCTCTTTATCTGATATTTGAAGCTCTCCTTTTTCCAATATTTCTATGCATACTTTGGTTTGGTCATCGGTTCCGAAAACTTTCACCAAATCTTCCTTTTTGGCTACTTGTCCTTTGGAAACATTTACGAAAACGGAGTGGGTTTGGAGTACTTCGTCGATATCTTTTTCTCTGCGCAGAATTTTACGGTGATTATAGTTAGGTAATAATAATCAACTGCCTGTAATAATAATAATAATGATGAATGTACTTACAGTTTATTTCTCCAAGATAGTACTTTATTTTTGTAGCAAGCTATTTCGAATCTTGATCCTCCTTTTTTCAATCTTACAACAGCTACATTTGTTAAACGTATCTGATTTGTCGGGGTGAATATTTTCGACATTTTGATAGTTAATTAGTAAAGGATAAATTCATTAATTTAGTGATCTCTTCGAAGAAAAGACCAACAATTCGACATAACACCACATGTCTCTTCTTGCGCAATGTGTTTGACTGTTTGATAAGTTTTGTTTGTTTTGTTTGTTTTTTTTTTCAAATCGTATTACTTTTTTGAACTTTAAAGTACAATTTGAATTACAAATTGAGTTGATTTTGAAAAAATTGAGAATTTTTATCAGTAATCAATGAAATTATTACTTTGAGTTGAATAACTTATTTGGTTCAGCGAACGTTTTCCGAATTAATTCCAAGAATTTTCTAAAAAATCGATGCGAGCGAACAGTAGTACTTACGAGAGATCCTGAAACCGCCAGATTCAGCTTAATGACTTGAAAAATGACAGAAGTACGTATCAGAGACTTTGTGTCGCTTCGTTATAAGCGATGTTAATTCATCAATATCAGGACTATAATCGTTATGATGTTCATTCAGATTACCTCTCTCTGTCGATCCGAAAAACTACAAATACATCGAAGTCAATTTTGGCAAGCTGCTTGGATATGGACTCAGAGACCTCATATCGTGAATCGACGATTATTCGCCACTAAAACTCTACACTGCTTCGTTACCTGTGATAATGTCACAACCCAGGAGACCATTGACAAGTTGAAGCAGCTGGACTACAACGACGTGATGTTGGACAACTTTTCGAGCCAATTTACCCAACTAATGATGCCTCTGCGATTGTTACCAAACGTTGACGAAAAAGAACTGTTGAAGATTTCTGAAAAATCATTTTTTGTTGTACGAAAATTGCTAAATAAGAATCGTAATTATGACGAAGTCTTCGAGATCTTGACAATCAGTACGTCGATACGATTAATCTTGATTTACGTAAATCAAAACTCTATAGAAGAACTAGTTTTACAGATTATTCATCCAATGAGGTGGTACACTTCGAAATTCCCTCGAGAAATTGCGATAGTGGTCGTTCACCTACAGTTTCGTTCATTTTACAATATATCGACGATCAAATTGACTTGAAGCTGTTACCGATGACGGACGACAAACCGAAAAATAACGAATGGCTGAAGTTTCATTTACTTCCAAAGCTAATAAAATGGGCGAATGAAGCTCCGTCGACGAACGAGTTTGTTAGTAAAGGATGCTCGTCTCTGAGTTGCATTAATACCGACGAATATAACGAATTATACGCCTACTTGAAGGATAAATACGGAAAAAGTATAGTTGAGGTGAATATTGTACGTGGTGAGATTTCTCGTTGTAAAAATACGTTTTCATTTCGAGCGAATTTATTGTAGAACTGGCCTGAAAACACCGATCCTTCCAAATTCGTATACGAAGATATCGCTATCGCTACTTACCTGTGCTTGCTGTGGAATAAAGAACGAGTTACCTTCGTTGATTTAGGCTGTGGAAACGGATTATTAGTTTATATTTTGAACGGCGAAGGACACAGTGGCTTCGGTATCGATATTCGTTCACGCAAAATTTGGTCAATGTATTCGCCTGCCGCTGATTTACGGGTATTTTACTCTATAAAAATTAAGTTTGCTACTCGCACTAGTTGCAATATATCGTATTGAAATCTTTTTTCACATAGGTTGGTACCGTAACGCCTACTGAGAATTCATATTTTCCTCAAGTCGACTGGATTATTGGTAATCACTCGGACGAATTAACACCGTGGATACCGCTGTTTGCCCTGCGTAATTCTTACAAATGTAAATTTTTCTTACTTCCTTGTTGCGCTTTCGAATTTTCCGGCCAGAAATACCAAAGGAAAAATTCCTCGGTTAGCGTGTACAATGATTACATCGAGTACGTCAAGAAAATCAGTACTGATCTGGGTTTCGAAATCAGGAGTGATAAATTAAGGATACCGTCGACCAAGAGGATATGTATCATCGGTGATCGACGGAGCTACCTTCAGTCCGATTACGATCGAGTGAAAAAGGACAAAATCGAACCCATCATGCAACTGTACAGCACTTCAGTGGAAACTCTATTTAGGCCTCGTGAAAGCGTACCTAGAGTTCGAAATTGTACTCAGATCGACCGTTCCGTTGCTTCGAAAATTATCAACGTTATTTCCAAGTTGTTGATCGACAATCAACTAAGGCTTGGTGAGAGGAACTCGGACTGTGATATTTGGTCGTCGAATTATTCTATTGATTTTAAACAAGCCATTGCCAAACTTGAGAACGATGATTTGAAAAAATTGAAAAGCGAGTGTGGTGGTTTACAAACTCTGCTGAGAAATCACCATTCTATATTTTTAGTTCAAAGTGGTAAAATATTATTTAGGAAACCGACCGAAGCGAATGTAACGTGTGATAAATGGAAGAAAAGACCCTGTTGGTTTTTTCACAATCATCCGTTTAGTTGTCCTGTACAAGAGGATAAATGCTCTTACATACACTAGAAACTGAGTTTTTCTTACAAGTTGAAATTCAGCCATGGAATGAAAATATCATTGTTTTGTACGCCAAAAGCACAAAGCTAGTGTTGATCGATCATCAGGATTCAGGATGTTTCTAATGATATGATTAGGTATATTATTATGAATTTATGATGAAGCCTGAAATGGTCTACAAAAACGAAACAATTACTCCTGTAGAGACGTATTAAGTGCTCCACTTACAACTACCAAGTATTCACGGAAAATTTGAAACAGTTTCCATGTAAATAACACACTAAAGTTCGTTGATTTTGATTTTATCATGATCAATTTCATTAAAATCAAAAAGAATTCTCAAAATAACATCGCTGAACTCAACTAAAGAGAAAAATAAGTTTATCATAATTCATAATATATACAAAGTGCACGAAATATGGAATCAGAATATAGGGGAAAATATTTTACGTCATGATGCCGCTAGGTACGAGGTGGCAGGAGTAGCTTTTCTACTCTTCATTACTTCTTCTTTGAATTTAGTTATGGTTTCTTGGGCTACTTTAAGTTTCATTTTATGCTCTTCGATTTCTTTCTGTACAGTTTTCTTCGCTTCGCGTAATTTCTTTACGGTGTCAACTTTCAATTTTTCGACTGAAATTCGATTTTGCATTTAAATGAGAAGTTTCGAACGAAATGGGTTACTTTCCAATGTTTTACTTACAATCAGTATGATGTTTCCATTCGCCGGAAACGTAAGGAACTGGCTTTTTCATGAGTAAACTACGTATTTGGGCGGTAGGATCTTGAAACATGATCTCTTCGTAATTTTCGCAATAAACCGGTAAATTAGCAGAAACCGCTTCGTTAGCATCCGGTCCGCTGTGAAATAACTTCAGCATATGATACACTGTCACCTAATTAGAAAAATTGTTAGCGATTAATAAAGGACGAACGAGATAAAAAAGAAATAAATTCGGTTATAAGTACCGGTCTTTCGTTTTGATCGTGAAAGTAAATCTTGATTACGATTTCAAATTCTCCCCATCCGGTTTCGGAAACTTCGTAAGGCATTTTCATTACCACTCGATTGCAGTTGCCGTAACTGTCATGAAGTTTGAAGTGTATTTTTTTAATAAATACCGATAAGTCTTCGTTGTGATATGGTTTCACAAATACAGTCCATCTGTGTGTTCGTCCATCGGGTCGTTTTTCGGGTAAATAGTGGGCCACGCTGCCATAAACGATCGGTTTAAACATTGTTGTGCCCTACAATTGGCCAAGTGAATGTGAATAAAAGAAGAATATGAAATGTTTTGAAGATTTCTTCTTACTTTTATGCGACCGCTGAATTCTGACTTGTCATCTCTGAGGGAATCGTCGAGATTGTCTTTTGACGCAGCACCACTTGATGAACCTTGAGATATGTAAGACATCGTTTACGTTTGTTTCAAAGTCTCACTTCATATTTTCTTTGAATTTATTCGCGTTTAAAGCAATTAAAGTATGAATTTCTGTAACATATTTTCGAAAAAATTTCATGTTTTGGTAGTTTTTTGGTCAAAAAAGTTTGTTGATAAAAAAGTTGATATTGCTTGGAATTTCACTGCAGCTCGCAAGCAGCATTTTTTTTTTAATTTTCGAAAATAATGCTGGCCGAAAAGACTACCTTCGCAAGCCAAAACAGTAATTTCATTTTCCTCTTTCCCCCTCCGGGCCTGGTACAGCACCGATTTGGATTTCCATTTTTTTCACTGAAGACGTTTGATTTAACGGCGTTAAATATTTTTAATTAATTGAAATATTGTATTTTTGTGAGGTTATATTAACTGATTGTGCTATTGAAGTATTCAACGTTCATAATTCTCCATTTGAGCGCCTGTTCGTCGTGCGTTACATCGAAACTTCGAGTGTGTTTATAACTTTTCATGGCACTGAATCCAGCCTATGAAGCTATCGGCAAAACATTCGTCGAACAATATTACTTGTTGTTCGACGATGTTAATCAAAGGCCGAATTTAGCCAATCTTTACAATGTAAGTACAATTTCAATTTATATTTTGCGTATGTAGATCATATTTATATCGTCAGGCCTGACTCATTGCATATTCGAAACCTTAGGCTCATAGGCAAACATCAAACACAATCTTTCTTTCGCTTCAATGAATACTTTTATGTTTCTGATTCACTCCCTGCTATGAATGATGCATTTTTAAACGATGATGATAGAAGATTATTTTTGTTGGCAATTATCTGATAGCTTTCGCAGTTCACCCGATTTAATCATCGTTTCTTAGGAAATTCGTGACTGACGATCTGAATGTACAAAGTACAGTCTAGAAGTCTCTCGGTGAAAATTTTTGCATAGCATTGTCCTTGAATCAGAGAAGGAAAACATTTTTCTATCAAAAATGCTATTTTGTGTGAAGTTTGTTTGAAATTGAATCAGTTACATCATTCATTATTGAAATGCAGTTTTACTTATGTAATTGATATTAAAACTTTATCGTATTGTTGACAAGTATGTTATTTTTTCAGGCTGAAACCTCTTTCATGTCATTCGAAGGAATTCAATTGCAAGGTGCTCAAAAAATAATGGAAAAATTAAATGTAGGTGTACATTTTATAAACTCCTAGTAACTGATAAGTAATCAATTCCACTAAACGTGTTGTGTGATTTTCAGAGCTTAGGATTTCAGAAAATAGCCCGTCAAATATCAGCTATCGATTCGCAGCCGATGTTCGACGGTGGTATTCTGATCAACGTGTTCGGACGCTTGAAGGTAACTAATTAGTTTCAATAGTTTCGCCGTTATTAGCATAATTACATACGAGTAAGCGTAAACAGAAAAGCATTCATGGTACGAATATTTTCTAGACTGATGAAGATCCACCTCACGCTTATAGTCAAGTATTTGTTTTGAAACCGATCGCCAACAGTTTTTATTTACAACACGATGTGTTCAGACTGATTATACACGATAGCGCTTAATCGCAGCAGATTATACGTATTTTTCGTCTTATTTTTATTGTTTTAATTCAGTTTGTTGGAATATTGTTGAGCGAAAAAAGATTAATGGAATTTAATGTACAGTAATACCTATGTATTTTTTCTATATGGTCGAATATGTTTGATTAAAAGTAAAAACCAATTATTTTAATGTATATATTTTATAGTTTTGGAAGTACTATGTTTCTTTGAAATACATCCGCGACATGTTTTATACTCTTAACACTACCTTATTATTTTTTTTTCATCTAATCACAGAACGACGAATGTAAAAAATAAAATGCTATGTACGATAACGTCGTTGTTGAATTAATTAATTATTAAAATTAGAAAAGTAGTCTTTATGCGCTGCAGAACTTAGGAGATATTTGACTCGATTGAAGTTAAAATATACCATAATACTTAATAGGTAATAAGTACTTGAAAAGCGTTTTAACAAGAAACAAAAAGTAGGTAACTGAAAATGAAACGAAAATTCGGGTACAGAGAAAGGTAACAAAAATTATCATAGATAAGGTACCGCTTAGAAACAGACAGAAGTAAATAGGTAACGTTAGAGAAAATATTTGAAAATGCATTTTTAATTAACTTGAATTCAAACGTTTCATTTTTCAGATTTTGATTCGTTGGTCTTGTCGTCTGATTTGAACAACAACGGAAACATACCAAGCAAACATCCAATCGTAACGCCGATCGTTCGTCCCTGCGAAATCAACAAGTTAGTTACGGAGAAACATCGTCCAAATCGTGGAGGAAGCGAAATAATGTAGGTACCAAGTTAGCGAACAGACGAGATGTACTCATGTTCATCTGGATGGGAGTCAAAGGGGGTTGTTTTACACCCAATTTCGAAGCCGCCCTTTCCACATAATACGCCGAACCTATACCCATTATGTCTGAGAACGTATTACCGAGTGCTGCGGCTGCCATCGTCGATATGGTAATCATCGATCCCAACGTCATCTCGATCGAGTCACCCTGTAAGGTAATGATACACATTTCAAACTGAAATCTCATTTCAGTGTTAGAACATACACGTATAGTCGGAACGAGAACTTACACCGATAATCATAATGGAATTATCCAAAAATCCAAACCCAATGAAAGGAACCGCGTTGTAGATTCCGACTGTAATCGTAAAATTTCGATTTAAAACACGAATGATTCACAAACATCGAAGGAAAAATGTATACTTACCTTGTAAGAGCTGTCGATTGGTTGGCTTCGGAGTAGACTCCTCTGAAAATAAAACGTTAGAATAGGTTCACGAAAAAAATTGAATTGGTATTGAATTTAAATTAGCTCGAATACTTACGACATTCCTCTAATTTTCAGACATGAACAAGTGAAAGTAACGTCAAGTAATCGCAGAATATGAACGATTCACGTTGAAAGCTCTCATTTACTTACCGACTTTTCGGATGAACCAGTCGTCTGGCAGTGGACAATAGGAACCTGTTGGGTCAACGTCAGCGGACTCGGCTACTTTACTCGGCCTTCCCAGTTTCGTTCTCCATCGATAAGCAGCTAACTGACCTACGTGATCGTTATATTTTTTATGAGATAAGCTCGCGTTTCATTTTAGCTCGAGAGTGATCAGTTTTACCTCTGAAATCGGCTTTCGCCTCTTCCGATTCTATGGTTTTTAAAGCGTTCATCAGCTGCTGACGTTGTTCGGTGTCCAGCTTCGGAACCAGTTCTTGGACCCAGTTGTTTGGTAAGGAAGATATACCATGTTTGGAATTACGTAGTGCCACCGGAGCTGTTTGCAAAAATGAAATTTGTTTGGAATTACTTCGAAGTAACAGCTGACCAAATTTATAAAGATTCATTTCAAGCTCGATTTATTATTATCCGAATTCGATTTTATCTCGTTTTATTTAGAAAGTTGAGCGTGTGGTGCTTCGTAAAAACTGCATGTTTAACTTGTTTGATTGTTAAAAAATTTATATAGTATTTTTTCGAGAAACGAAAGTAGTTGTGAAGATTAAAATCGATTGATTTTGACGTTCATTCAAAATTTCACTACTTTTCTTCTTTATTTTTTTTCAATTTTTTTTATCATTTCTGTTTATGTGAATCAGTGTTACCTTTTGCAGAAAAAATTTTTCTTTTACGAAAAAATGAGATTTTTGTATAAGTAGATAGCGATCCTAGCGACTAATTTAAAAAGTACAGCTCACAGACTAAAAAAATAAAAAATGATAGGTGTTGGCACTGTTAATTGTTAGTCTGTGTCGCAGTCATGTGATGTTATTTTTTCTGACGACTGAAGAACAAAATTCCTATGATTTCTACATCAAAATAGTATTCGTATTCATATTTTCTTCTTTCGAGTGGGTGGATTGATAAATAGTTATCGAATAGTGTACTCGTAGGAGCAATATCAACTCCAACTGTTGGTTTGCCCATCCGTCCAGTCCAATCCAGTTTCACCGATAGTTTAATAAATCAACTTCCGTATTCGCTTACTGTTTCAAGAATTCATCACATTCCTGTAGCTGCATCGCATATGTGAAGGAATTTTCACCTCTCGTTCGTAAATTATGCTCCATACGTGTTTGTCAACCTGTTGTTAATCGTATCCTTCGTCGTAGCCATCGTAACATCAGTATCTTCAGAATGAGCGGTAAGTGTTTCTCGAGTGTTTTGATGTGTTAATCATCGACAATAATAGTTATCAACTTTTCGTATTCGGTTTGTTTTTTCAGATAAACGTAAGAATTTGAAATTGGCTTTTAATCCTCAACAGACCAATAACTTGAATATTAAATCGAACGGATATGCATTCCAGAACCAACCGTAAGTGATGATATTTTCCTTGTGTTCGTGTGGAAGTCAACGTATATGTAAATTAATTACGATATTTCATCCTAAGGTTATGGGTTGAAGAAGACAAACGTCTTAATCGAACGTCGATGCCAAAAGTACGTCCGTTCAGTCCGGAAGATTTGACCGATGCTGCAAAGTGAGTATTGAATTACGTTGAAGAATCTAGGTATCTTTTCTACGATTATAATCGCCGTTGCGTTTTTGTATTTTTCCATCAGAAATCGTAAAATGGCCGAAAGGAATAGGTTCAGGTAAGTTTTCTTCAAAACTGATTGGACTAAATTTTAATCCATTTTATTGTACTAACAAACTTTTCAATTCAAATTCTGGCAATTCTTCAATTTGAAAAAAGTACCATATTAATTTTTCGTAATTTTTACGTATTCGTCTTTCTGTTTAGGGAAAAGTTCAAACTGTATCCGTGTATTCAAACCACCGGTAAACTTCAAGTGTCGCCAGATTCGGTTCGTATTGCTGAAAGTGATTTTCTCTCGTTATAAGGTAAAAGAACTGTGGCTAATTATGGTATGATTCGTGAACCAGGTGTACGATTTCACCTGTGAAGATTTACAAGATCTCGGCGAAATTGGACGCGGTGGTTTTGGCACTGTTAACAAAATGATACACAAGAAAAGTGATACAGTCATGGCTGTCAAGGTATGCATATTTATTCCAACGCCCATGTTACGATGTATTTGACCAGGTGTTTTAATTTTGGTGTCTTTCCTCAGAGGATACGTTCAACTGTGGATGAAAAGGAGCAAAAAGAGTTACTCATGGATTTAGAAGTGGTCATGAAATCGAACGATTGCCCTTATATAGTACAATTCTACGGAGCATTATTCAAAGAAGTACGTATTTAGCTGTCGTCGACCCGTTTCGTAGGTATTGTTTTCACATATTCGATTTGATTTTTTTTCTTTCAAGGGAGACTGTTGGATTTGTATGGAATTGATGGATACGTCGTTGGATAAATTTTATAGATTCATTTACGAAAGATTAAAGGAAAGGATACCGGAGATTATTTTGGGAAAAATAACCGTCGCGGTGAGTGAACATTTTTTTATTCTCGTGTGTGCATTTATTCCAGCAACCGATTGAAATGTACTGACGTTTTTTTCGTAGACGGTCAAAGCTTTAAATTATCTAAAAGAGAAGCTGAAAATCATTCATCGGGATGTGAAGCCGAGTAACATACTTTTAGATAAGAAAGGAAACATTAAATTATGTGATTTCGGAATTTCCGGCCAGCTAGTTGACTCGATAGCGAAAACCAGAGATGCCGGATGTCAACCTTACATGGCTGTTAGTATAATCGTTCATAATTTTCATCTCGTATCGACGCAGTACGTCTCTTAAGGGGTCTAACTTCCGAAACACTGTGTAATTTTTTGCGCTTTACTCCAACAGCCTGAGAGAATCGACCCAAATCGAGGCAAAGGCTACGACGTCAGGTCCGACGTTTGGTCGCTGGGTATCACTTTGATCGAAATAGCCACCGGACGTTTTCCGTACCCGAAATGGAACTCGGTATTTGAACAGCTGCACCAAGTAGTCGAAGGCGATCCTCCGCGATTATCTCCCGAGTGCGAGAACGGAAACAGATTCTCGCAGGAGTTTATCAATTTCGTCAATACTTGGTAATAACGCGCGATCACACTCGTTTTTTTTTATGCATTTTGTGACCATCTTGTGTTCATGTCCACGCAGCTTGATTAAAGAAGAAACTCGAAGGCCGAAGTATAATAAGCTGCTGGAGCATCCGTTCATTCGTAAAAGCGACGAAGCTGAGTCGGACGCTTCGGTGTACATCGGTCAAATGATAAATCACATGGAAGAAGAGGGTGCCATCGAATTCACCATGAATCTGCCCTAACTGCGAATGTGGTTCTCCGGTTTCGTTCAGTTTCCTGTATATTTTTGTGAAAGCGATTTTCAGACGACGACGATACGACGCTTTGCTCGCATAAAAACATAATACGCCTACGTATGATTATTATGTATTATATTACATATGTCTTCGGGTTCAGCGTTTGGCGGCCGTCGCTCTACCGCTGTAATGATCGCTTTTTTTCATGAAAATCTATCTTCACATTTTATCACTTTGTTTTAGTCGATCTCGACGTATCCTGTAGATTTTTTAAATTGTTATTTTATACCGAGGATTTTACCATAGGCATTTTGAAATCGACTTTTTGTTGTTCTGTTGTTTGCGTCCGTGCGTTTGTTCGCAATGTAACGTGATAGTGATACTCGTGCTTGTGTATGTAATGTGTTGTGGTATGGTTTTTTATGTATTATTATGCCTTGCGCCTTTCAGTGATACCTTTTTTTGTTGTTCACCGTGCTGTTCGTGCACGGATGTACACTTGGTCGTACTCGACATAATCGCACAAATTTTTTCTATGGCCAAATCAAAATTTAGTAATCGAACGTCACTTCTTCGAGATAACAATTTCATGCAGCTTTGTGATGGGGGGTTCCGTTAGAATCGAGCTTAATGGTTTTTCCTTTTTTTTCTCTTTTTTTTTTATGGAGACAATAAACACTTCAAGCTTGAAATATTTAAACTCACGCGAACTGCATTTGATTTTAAACTTTTATCGTTGTTCTTTCGAAGCGAAAATTTACCATTTTTGTAAGTACGTAGATTTTTTATTATGTGGATCGCAGACGTACACGGGTAAGATTGTAACGATAACTATTCAATCTTTTCAGAGAAGAAAAAATGAAACATTTCGTAAATTTTCAAATTTTTAATGGTATTGTTTTTAAATTATTGCTATATTTTTATTTTTTATTAAATATTACCATGTTTAGATGATTTCTTTTTTAAATTATGTCTTTAATCAAGGTTGATCGAGTGTTTCAGTATTTTCCGTCCAGATTCGGACTCAGCGAGATCGAATTAGTCGAAAAACACTCATAATTATCTTAAAATCGAAAATTTAAGAAGGGATATACACGTGGCGCTATCTCTCCGAACATCAAGGAACGTGTGTTCTGTTTTTACAAAAATGTGAGGTGAAAAAAATTTGGAATGAAAACCAGATATACACGTGGCGCTATCTCTCGGAACATTAAGGAACTAATCATTTTTTTAAGTTAAAAAAACTGTTAGTTCCTT
>FIZT01048206.1:0-10382 GCA_900065295.1 Paracoccus marginatus
AACAAATTCCAAACCTGGTCCCCCCCCCCCCCAAAAAAAAAGCCTTATGACTAGAGCATGAAAAAACATTCAAATTCTCGTTCTTCAACTTGTTGCGGTAAGTGATAAGAGATTTTAGTTAATCAGAATCAAGCAATGTTAGGTTAGGGTTAAATTGACCAATCAGGTTGAAGATTTGAAATTATTTCAATCGTTTCATACTCACGAATGAGCAATTATTTTTGTTTAAAAATAGTTAAACTTTTAAAACCAGTTCCACAGGCTTAATATTTCATATGAAACTGTTGATTCAACAGTATTTTCTAGTAGAAACGAAATTCACTTCAAAACAGCGAACAAAGATAAAAATGCAACTCATAATAATCATAAATCCATTTCATATACGTCACCTTTCATTAACCAATTTATCTGTAAACGGATTCCTAGGTCGCCTTTTCATAATGTCAGATTCAGCTTCTTCGTACGCGAGTGAAATCGCGGGTACCTTTGGTTGAAGACGCGCGACGGCAAAAAAAAAAGAACAAAAAAACACACTCGATGAGACAAAAATGTGGAATGAGGAATGCAACTTAAAAATTTAACCAATGTAAAACAAATAAATAGTACAATGAAGTAATAATTTAAAATAATACAAATGAAAGAGTAATGAATGATGATACATTCTGAATGCGGTAAGATGATTTCTACTTCTACTTGTACCACAACTACTGATAAAGTGGCAATTATAGGTATAGGTATTATTTTAATTATCATAATGGTATTAGTTTTCGATCAAATGATACTATAAATAAGCATAGACGCTAGAGAATCAACGACCAATTTTCTTTAGTAAAATAACACCGGTTTAATAAATCTTTTTATAAAACGTTCAAAACTCGATTTCATTCCATGAACGTTCGGTATTGACTGGAACTACGTAATACGTACGTAACGTAGAGTAGGTACGTACTAAATAGCTGGCTTCGAATAATTCGAAAAACTAAATCGTGAGAGGAATCGCGAAATCAAGTTTTTCTACGTTGTTTAAATCGTTCAAAATTTAATTATACGATGATGAAAATATGAAACTCCAAGACGAAAATTTTCGATTCGTGAAAAAAGGAAAAAATGAAACTACCTATCAAAACCTCAATCCTGACTGAGCACTTGGTTTATCAACGGAACATAGCACACTATAGTTCGGAAGAACATCGAATCACTAGCACCACACAATGATAATAAGGTTTTATAAAATGTGATTACTATAAACAATTTCTATTTACAAAAATAAACATGATACAAACAAAAAGCGGTCGAAAATGAATAGTGCAATACAACGGCAAGGTGAAATATTTTTGCAACAGCCTATGCAACATAATGCTTACTAAAAAGAATCCTCCATAATATTGAGATACACGCGGAGCTTCTATATTACTTAGCTTACGTAATGAGGCTGTCGCAAAAATCCATCCATAGAACATTACTCAAGCAAACTCATCCACATCCTTTCAACAACACCTTCCCCTCTTCAGATTAAAAATCAACTTTTACAAACGAAATCTTCAACCGAAGACGATTACCTTCCGGTAACAAACCTTAACGAGCAATAGATTCGCTCTGATACCACGTACACAAGAATATTGTGCATGATGGGCGCGTGCTTTTTTTTTACGTAACTTTCAAAACCAGTGCTCTAAAATAAAATCATAGGTATTTGGTTTACTTCGCGTAAGACTTGAGGGCTGATCAAGGGGATAAAATTAAACTACGAGATAGTCAAGTCTCGTTTAGGTACTCTTTCGTCGTTTCAAACGTGTGATAATATTCGTTTATCGCAGACATTAGGTTAGAATTTTATTTTAATCGTCGTGTTTCGTTGCGAAATAAAAACGAGTAAAAAACTAGAAAAATTAATCGAACAGTTCGATTATTAATTCAACTCACCATGTCAGTTCCCAAATCAATGCAAAGGATCGTAACGGTTCCGAGCGGTAAAGGAATATCGAGCAAGATGAAAGCGAGGAAAGGAGAAATTTCGGGAATATTGGACGTTAGGGTATAAGCGATGGATTTTTTCAAATTGTCGAAAATCAATCGACCCTCTTCGACACCAGTTACGATCGAAGCGAAATTATCGTCTAATAAGATCATGTCGGCGGCTTGTTTCGATACATCGGAACCAGCAATACCCATAGCAACGCCTGAAAAATCGTTTGGTCAGTTTCGCAGTCATTCTTCGTAAAAGTCGAGTAAATTTTCATACCGATGTCAGCTTTTTTCAAAGCCGGCGAATCGTTGACACCATCTCCGGTTACAGCTACGATAGCTCCCATACGTTGGCAACCTTCGACGATGATCAATTTCTGTTGAGGCGAGGTTCGAGCGAATACAATTTCAGTGTGGTATCTAAATAACGAAAAGTCAATCGAATTAAATCAACGCAAGACGGACGTTTAAATCATTTCAAATTATTTCGCTTTTCAACAATACCTCAATATTTCATCCAAAAGATCGGGAGACAAGTCGCGTAATTCGGTTCCATGAACAACGGCAGCTTTAGCATCGCGAGGATTTACTTCAGAAACTGGAATGTTTAGACGTTGGGCAATATCTTCGACGGTTTCGTTTCCTATTTGTAAAAAAAAAAAAGTTATTGAATTTAATACGCAAATGTAAGGGTTAAAAAGAGATCTTCAATTCTTACCTTCGGAAATGATTCCGACCGATTTAGCGATAGCTTTCGCAGTAATGGGATGATCGCCAGTAACCATGATAACTTTGATACCAGCAGATCGGCATTTGGCTACTGCGTCGGGTACGGCAGCTCGAGGAGGATCAATCATAGACATAAGGCCAACGAATCGCATACCAGAAATAGGGAAGTTTGGATCATCACAGTCGAATTTGAAACCCAACGGGAATTTATCCGATGGCAGTAGTAAATCGCAGAAACCGAGCACACGTTCGCCGAGACCTCCCAGTTCGAGATAAGCGTTATTGAAAGCTTCCTTCAGTTCTTCGTCCAGTACTTTTTCTTTGCCGCCGATGAAAATGGTAGAGCAACGTTCTAATATTCTTTCAGGTGCGCCTTTCATTACCATCAAGTAGCGCGGATCGTTTTGGTCTTCGGTTTCGTGTATCGATACCTGAAAGTTGACGATTCCGCGTTATTTACAAGTGTTCAAATTCATAAAGCTGAAATACAGGCTTGGATACCGACTTGATATTTATTAGTAGAATTGAATGGAATTTCGCAAACTTTACGATTACGTCTTCGAATCGACATAACATCTCCGAGAGCCAGTTCCATACATTTCAACAAAGCAGCTTCCGAAGCGTCACCGTTGACCTCCCTTCGAACGCACGTGATAATTATTTGTTAATCATTCCCAACAACGACACGTTCATTCCATACCGTACTTACTTTTTCAAAATAGGAACATTTTCTTGAGCGCCTTTGAATTCGGCTCGATTACACAAGGTGGCAATTCTGGACAGAGCTTTGAAACCAGGACTGGTGCGATCGTATTGTACTCCAGATTGATCTTCGGTCGTATCGGCTTCGATAATTTGATTGTCAAACCACATGTGAGCTACAGTCATCCTGTTCTGGGTCAGCGTTCCGGTCTTATCCGAGCAAATCGTCGATGTCGATCCTAAGGTTTCAACCGCTTCCAAATTCTTCACCAAACAATTCTTAGAGGCCATACGTTTGGCAGTCAATGTCAAACATACGGTTACAGTGGCCAATAAACCTTCCGGTACGTTGGCGACGATAATACCTAAAAGAAACGCCGGTCATTACGCGTCTTCATTTTCACAAATCCAGCTGAAACCAATCGTACAACTCACCGATCAAGAAGATGACAGCGTCCAACCAGTTGTATCCGAGAATGAAAGCAATGATGAAGAATGAAACTCCGAGGAAAACAGCTACGCCGGTAATGATGTGAATGAAATGATGGATTTCTTTGGCAATCGGTGTTTCACCGGTATCCAAACCCGAAGCTAGCCCGGCAATACGTCCCATGACCGTGTTATCTCCGCAACTGATTACGACACCTTTCGCGCAACCTGTTCAAATCAAACAAACGGTATGAAAATATTCTCCATTTATGGCATTTCTTCAGCTAAATCCTCACCTTCAACGGCGTTCGTCGAGAAAAAGGCCAGATTTTTCGTTTCCAGTGGATTTTCATGAGTGAATTCTACGGATCTGCTTTGCGGTTCGGATTCTCCGGTCAGCGACGAGTTGTCTACCTTGAAACCACGGCATTCTATGATACGAACATCTGCTGGAATACGGTCACCGAATTTCACCTCGACGACGTCACCTACGACGATGTCTTCAGCTCTCAAAGTCAATTTTTCGCCTTGTCTTATTACAAGGGCGAACTGAACAGCAATAAAAAAAAAAGCATTAGAATCATAATACACGATCATCAAACGTTTGAATAGAATATTCGATACTTACTTGAGGAACTAAATTTTTAAATGAGTCCATAATAGCCGACGACTTGGCTTCTTGATAATACGAAAATATACCAGTTACGATTACGACGGCAGTCAATACAATACCCAAGTAAAGCTGCAACCCATCGACCATTTAAATTAATAATGCAAATTTTTTACGGGCTAAATTTTGAAATGAAATTTAATTACATTATCATCTGCCGGATCTTCCACAGTAGTCACCAGAATGGAATATGCGACGAAACACAGCACAGCTCCGATCCATAACAGTAGAGCGAAGCCTCCGAACAGCTGTTTGCAGAATTTCACCCATTCTGGGGTCGTCTTTGGAGGCGTTAGTGCATTAGGTCCATCACGTTCTAGAATTTCTTTAGCTTTGGCATGCGTTAGACCCTAGAAAAGAATTACAACTTATAATACGTAGAAAGAAAACAATATAGAATACATCGACAAAATAATCCAATTATACTGCATTTACCTAGGTCAAGATTGCGATGGTCTAGTAAGTAATTAAATTCGCTAATGAAGTAATACAGTTTCAATGTTTAACGTTCGTTCTCAAAAGTATTTTTTCAAATTATGTTCATATTATGATTTATATCGATATAAATCATTCAGAAAAATTATTTTGTTAATTTTGTCGAGTAATTTTCAAGATTCAGTTCTACGTATATATTTTTACAAAAAAAAAAAAAAAAAAAAATTCTCACAGGAAATCTTCAACTACAAACTTGAAAATTCTACGCCTTGGTTTTTTTTTCGAAAAAAACACCAGACTAATAGAATTATGATTTAAATCTGATACTTACTGTATCTGGATGTGTGCCAAATCTTTGATATAATTCTTCTACAGATATTTTATGATAATCGATATCTAATTCTTGCTTCAGGTCATCTAAATTGTCAACTTTCTTTGGCTTCTTAGCAACAGCATTTTTCCGCCTCGACTGTAAAAAAAAATCAGAGTACCGATTAGATGAAAAGTTGTCGAAAATCTTACGCAAGCAACGCATAAATGGGCTCACAAAATGGTTGGTATTTTCGTAAACAAACTCATCGCGAGATTCACAGTCGATATCAGCATTACTTAGCTCGGCACCGAAACGTGTATGAGCTTTCGAATGCGAAAAATAAAACACGAAATATATAAAAATAAACGCTGCCAAAACAAAATAATCGTACCTCGGCGAACAACCGTGGACAAGTTTCGAGCAAAATTCTACATAATATCGCAGATTACTCTATAAACTTATAAAATAGGAAAAAAAATTATAATAAGAGGCAATGACATTGGTGTAAATATTCGAAATCCTCGAATCACCAATTTCAAACAGATGGATACTCGTACGTATTTTTTATAATATTTTCTTACGGATTACTCGACCAAATGAGGTACACGAGTAGGACGAATTTTAGCAAAAATTTGGATCGAAATACGTAAAAAAAAAATAAATACGAAAAGCATTAATCGTCGTGAAAAGAAAAACACAACAACATGGATTTTTTTCACGGACAAACAACCATCAACATTTACTCGAATTAAATAAATACCACGCGTCTGCCAAAACTGCAAACAAATTGTGTATTTTTGATAAGTTTGTAAGTATAGATAGGTAGGTATATTGGGGGAAAAATACGAATCATACCATAAGGTGTTTGAATACTTTCAATTTCGCGGGGATTTACGAATTAAAAATTAGACCCTGTTATTAAAAAAAAAAAAAAAAAACACGTAGCACGTTATGAATGGCAACGTTGTAATAAGTTGAAACAGCGCATTCTTAACTGTCTGCGAATAAACGAAAACTATTCCTCTCTCACACCGAGTACTGTATCTCGTGTACTACACTATAAGCTGCAACTTTATTGGCACCCATCTTCGGCTAATAACTCCCTTTGCTTCCTACATCGCCTAATTACGTACCCTTTTACATGGTTCGTTTTTCGTCTTACGCACTGATTTTTCGCACGCGATTCAAGCAAATGAATCGTATATTTCACTGTTTGCTAAAATCTACATCACAGTTCACACACACATATAAGAGGCATTTGGGGGGAAATGTTGTAGCATCGACCCAAAGTGTGAAATAACATTCGAGTAGAATTCCTATAAAGTAGGTCAATCAACGAAATTCCTAAATTTCCAAACGAATTCACGTTGTATCTACTCATAAGCGTAGACTAAACGAATCTACATCAACTGCAATAGCTAAAACGTTGAATCGATAACTTCCTTATAATTGAATATTTCTAATTTTCAAACTCAAAGACATAAAGATAAGTGCCCATCGTTAAAAGGCATCAATCTATCAATTTAACGCCATAATAAGTGCACTCGAAGATGAACTTTCCTTTCAGCAGTGAAATCTCGACTACTTTTGTTGGCTGAAAAGTTTATTCTGTCGAGTAGAAATTTCATTAATTTTGCTTCTTTCTCGTTTGAACCTTATTATGAGATTTTCAGCCAGTATATTACACTCGTTTGTACTAGGGAGAAAAAATCATCTCCGATGTTTTTTTTTCATCAAGTGGAAAAATCAGGTCCATATTGAAATTCGTATAATTTAAGGCCAAAAGTTTGAATTTAGCTTATACCCCAACCCCATTTTTGACCTTCCAAATCATCCAAAAAATCATCATTTTTAAAAATGTGCATTTCGTTGTTGAAGATTTTTAGAAAATTGAAAAAAAAAATTCACTATAAAAAATTAAATTTTCAAATTTTAATAAAAATTTGTTAAATTTTTGATTATGAAAGAATTACAGAAATTTTCAATTTTTTAAGGGATTTCAAAATTTTCTAATTTTTTGATAAGTACATACCGACTACCTAATATACTTTGTACGTGGGCCTATGTATTTTGGCTTTGATTTTTTCAGGCATCAAAGCGAAAATATATGAAGGAAAAAAGTGACTTTTAATTACTTTCTTAAGCAAAACGTGACCAAACAGTAACCAAAAATTCGATTCTTTTCGGGGGGAGGGGGTTGCAGTTTTCATGGAGGTGCAATTTTTTTTGTAGTTTTCTAGAACCATTTCAAGGATTAATCAATAGTATAAAAGCGTCATTGGCCCTTTAGAGTATAGATGATGCCAAAACCATAGAGGTGAACCACAATTATTAGAGGGGGGGGGGGCTTTAGCCCAAAAAGGTCATTTTCAAAGCAAATAGTTTTTTTTAAACCAAAACTCGAAACGTAAAGTATGATGAGACCCGGACAAAGCAAGGGTAAAAATTTTGAGATTTCTTTTTGAGGAAATTACAATTTCTACGCGAAAATTTAAATTTTTGCTTGAAATTGCGAAGAAAAAGTGACTTTTGCGGAGAAAAGTGATCAAAGTGACGTTTTAGATGTGAAAAGTGACCAAACGTGACATTTTAGACGTGAGAAGTGACCAAAGTGACCTTTTAGACATGAGAAGTGACCAAAGTGACCTTTTAGACATGAAAAGTGACCAAAAGTGACCTTTTAGACGTGAAAAGTGACCAAAAGTGGCTTGAGTCAAAAAAAGTGACAAACACCCTAAATAAAAAGTTACTCGCTTTGATGTATGTTTTTTAAAATTTGAATTTGAAAAAATTAACAAATGGTTTCCAACATTTTGTTTATAGTCAGAGGTGAACCATAATTATTGGAGGGGGGGGGGGGCTTTAGCCCAAAAAGCTCATTTTCAAAGCAAATCGGTTTTTTTTTTAACCAAAACTCGAAACGCAAAGTATGATAAGGCTCGAACAAAGCAAGGGCAAACATTTTGAGATTTCTTTTTGAAAAAATTACAATTTCTACGTGAAAATTTAAATTTTTGCTTGAAACTGCGAAGAAAAAGTGACTTTTGAGGGGAAAAGTGACCAAAGTGACCTCTAAGACGTGAAAAGTGACCAAAAGTGACTTGAGTCAAAAAAAGCGACAAACATCCGAAAAAAGTTACTCGCTTTGATGCCTGTTTTTTTTAAATTTGAATTTGAGAAAATTAACAAATGGTTTCCAACATTTTGTTTTCAAATTTTCAACGAAGGACAAGAATTTTTGACCATTAACATATTTTAAGGAAAATTTTGGATTTTGAAAAATGTTAAAGTTTTGAATTTTTGCAAAATGTCAACCATTTGTGATTTTTGAGTAATTTCAATTTTTAAAACTTTTACCTATTTTTTGAAACATTACGTACTTAATTAGAAAAAAAATCTTCAAAGATAAACACTGATAGAAAATCTTCAAGTTTTTTAATTTTAAAAATTAAATTTTTTTTTGAATTTTTGATCTCCGACTTTCAACATATTTCAAGAATTTTTGACCATCGAAGAATTTTTAAAATAATTTTTAAAATTTTGGTTTTTGAAAAGTATGAACATTTCTAATTTTTTTTCATTTTCAAGATATGTATTTTAAAAATTGCAAAATTTTTGAAGAGGCCTACTTTTTTCTATTTTCATTTTTTAATTTTTTTCTGAATTTAAAAACTTGAAAATTTTTTTAAAAAATGGTTTTCAAAATTTTTTAAAAATTGGGGGGAAAATGATTTTGAAATTTTTTTCAATTCCAACAATGCCCTGCATTAAATTTAAAAAATTCAGAAATCGATCATTTTAAAATTTATTCACCCCAAAAAAATTGCAAAATTTCAATCGCCATTCCCTCTGCACATAAATGAACCATTAACACGCCAAACATTATGCAATTACTTTGTCTCACACAAAAGGGTGACGTTGACATTTCACCTTCTCAATTACTTCGCCCGCCTGAAAAATGCAGATTTCAAGCAAAAAGTCAAACTTACATACATACGTCTACGTGCACGCGAAATTACCTCCGTCTGACATTACAAGACTCGACGCGAGCCGTTTAAAACACACTAAATTCAAGGTTAATCTGAGAAAGCTGATACGCTAAAAAAGATCAAATTTACTGCACACGCTAGCACCGGTGGCACTTCAGGTACTAGGTAAATGCGGCGTAAGTAAGTACATACGACGTGTAAAATAATGGAAGTCGATCATGCGATCGTACAGGTACTTATCACGAGAGGGCGGATTTTTTGTACCAGACACCATCGCTCGTATCGTCATCGCACCACAATCCTTATTTACTGCTGACACCCTTAAATATTACGAAGATCATTCTCTAATCTCTAAACTATAAGAAACCCTTAACTAACCACCACCGTGAAAGAACTTTCGGTACCTTTATTTTGCCATCAGCTGTTTTATTATCGTCGGGTGTGAAGGGGACAGTGGCTACTCGATACGAATCTGATCTGCCATGCTGAAAAAATAAGCAAATAAAAAATTTAACACAAAAAAGCATTACGGGTACACATCGCAATTACCAAAACTACAAAAAGGAAAAATTAAAATTAAGCGTATTCCAGGTACGTAACTACGTATGTATATATTAGGGTGGAGTGAAATAAAAAACATACCTTGGTTTTTGACCAAATTTGTTAAGGTAGTTTACTTTGAGTGGGGAACATTCAAAAAAAAATTTGAGCTCCCCAGGTGTAAAGGGTGCACCTCCTTTTGAAAAAAATACTGTTTTTATTGGTTCCAATCAAGTTAAAATGGTGTGAGAAACCCTTATTCGCGCTTAAAAAGTGCAATTTGAGTTTCTGCATCTTCCTGGACCATCGCCATCCTTCTTGGATCAAAACTCAGACTGCTACCAGGGGGTCGAAAACTTGTGGATCGAGATTTTCTGGCATAAATGAAAGGCTTTTGTGGGACGAAAGAGTCATTAAAAGTGGTCAAATAGAAACACTTATCGCAGATTCGTGTTTAGCAGGTCAAACTACCCCTGTTTAGACCCTTCCAACGACTTTTTTGTTTGAAGTTGAGAAATTTCAATTTTTGACAATTTTTCATTTTTTTCCAAAATGAATTTTTTCCTAAAAAATTAAATTTTTCAAATTTGAGCAAAAAGTTAGCTGAAAT
>FIZT01048233.1:0-10935 GCA_900065295.1 Paracoccus marginatus
CCACAATTGTGAGGGATGCACAAGGGTTTCAGCTAGAGACTTTTAGTATGTTGTTGAGGGGGACACTCTGAACAATATTAAGCAAAAAAACCTTTGCTGGAAATTATTTGCGGGTTCAGCTATATTTCATGACAATTCGACTAATCAGTTCTTTACAATTTTGTCAATTTTCTAAACTTGTTTCTCGCTCAGAATTGATGGAATGATCGAGCGAAAGCCGAACGTCAGAGTTTTGGCTGTCGCTCGGTTTTCACTCAGAATTGGTGGAAAAATCAAACGACAGCCGAGCGACCGACAGTGTTTTGGGTATCGCTTGATTTCGACTTAGAATTCGAGCGACAAACGAGCGACAGCCCAGCGACAAACAAGCGACAGGCGAGCGACAGTGTTTTGGGTGTCGCTCGTTTTTCGCTCAGAATTCGAACAACAGGCGAGCGACAGGCAAGCAACAACCGAGCGACAATCGAGCAACAGGCGAGCGACAGTGCTTTGGGTTTCGCTCGTTTTTCGCTCAGAATTCGAGCGACAGTCAAGCGACAGTCGAGTGACAACCGAGCGACAGTGATTTGGGTGTCGCTCGATTTTCGCTCAGAATTCGAGCGACAGTCGAGCGACAACCGAGCGACAACTGAACGACAAATATTGAGCGGCATACCTGGGTATATTTTTTTAGAATTGCCGCTCTTAAACTTCATGCAGAAAACTCGATTTAAATTTTTCAAACACGTGTTTCGGCTAGAAAAAAATTGTTAAAAATTTTTTTCAGTCCACCCCCTAATATCCCTGTAGGATATCATCTGTGCAAGTTTGAACAAAAAACAGTTGAAAACTCGAATTCTCATTGGGAAAGTTGAAAAAATGTTTTCTCCCATAACTAGGGAGGGGTACGCGAGGGGTGGGAAGCTAAATTTTTACCCCGTGGTTTTCAGGTCACTAGAACTTATTAATTTTTCAAAATTTGCCAATTTTTCATAATCGACCAATTTCTCAGAATTTTTCAAGTTTTTGAGATTGGTCAATTTTTTAAAACCAATGAGTTTTTCAAAATTTGTTGGACTTTCAAATTTTTTCTATTAAAAATACCCACTCCTTTTGATGAAAAAAAAAGTGTTGAAAAATTAAGTTGAAAAAAATCAGTCAGATCGAGGGAAAAAAAATATTTACCAAAAGAAGTGCTTAAAACCGAAGCGAAGAAATTGACGAACTAAACGGATTCTTGGCGAGCGGGTACGTCGTTAAAACATTGAACGCGATAGGTGCTTACTGCTTACGCACAAAGCGTTTCACTACCAGCTGAATATTTAATAGCGATAAATTTATGATGAACATTAAAGGGGCGCAAATACGTAGTTGGCGAATTCTGCAAACTTGGAAAATAATTTTTATAAAATGTTGAAACGCGAAATCCGTCCGACGAGATTTATTTCTTACCGCGCCATGCCAAGGATAAATTTCAATTTTGTAAATTGTTTATTTTTTCGACGCACACCAGGCGGGAGTTCCGCGTTTGAAATCGCATCAGCCGTACTAACATTGACAAATGAAGAAAAGTAATGATAAATTGTTCAATCGGCTGGTACTTGACGTCTGACTTTTAAACAATGACAAAAAAAAACTAAATAACATCCGGTCGTAGCGTAAAATGCAAATGATGGCGGATCCGCGTCGCCAAATTAAAACATGCTAATTAATTTTATATAAAATGGAAAAATTACATTTATCTTATTCTCATTTATTCGTCGCTTGTGTGTCTGTGTGATATCGTTTGCCGTAGGCTATGGATGTGGAGATATTTTTGACGTGGAATTGTTCTGTTTGCCTTTATTTTTGTATTTTTTTTTTTCTGCACGGAGTATTTAACGAAGAGTAAAATTGCTAAAAATTGGCTACTTGGGCGGAAAAGCAATTTGATTGGAATAATCGTTATCGTAATACACGTTCGATATGCTATAAACATAATATACGCGAACGCAGATGGAGACAAATACGATGTTGACGCGCGGTGCTGTATTCATTTTGCAAATTGAATAACACAAAGCTTTCAGTTTCTCGGTTATTGAGCTATTTAAAAGGAGACACTCACCGAGAGTATATGTATTGGCGTATATCTGTGTATAGAATTTCGTTCGGATATTTTTATTCTGCGCTTACACACTTTGAAGGGTACGATGCGACTCGATATCGTACAGAATACCCGGACCCACCACCGCCTCTTCCGGCGACGATAATTTGAAATAGCTCGCGGGGTTTGTACGTATCATTGTCGCCTGCATCGTATCATAACCCTATACTAATAAGTATAGCTCATTTAAAGCGGTTATTTGCTGGAGTAAAAAATGTGATAATGCGTTGAAAGCTTCTTTGATGACCTTTTTTCTTTTCTTTTCTTTTTTTTTGCTCGCGAGAATATTAGACCGATAAGAATGAAAATTTTGTCTCGCGCGTGCATGTGTGGCGTGTTCAAAATGAAAAGTAACTTTATACTTAGGTACATAATAACTTTTGATATGTAACGCGAAAAGGAAACGTTAGATGATGCGAATATGATAACCTAGACGCTTTTAATATAATATTTTTTCACCCTATTCATACAGAATGTCAATTCACTTTGCGACTAAGTAGGCTCTATATCGAGCCAATAATGAAAGGATAAGTTTTCCATGTTTTTGTACGCTTAAGTATACTAAAATAACCTACCTATGTTGTAAAAAAGAAATGAACAGGCAGGCTGGTTCTTTTGAGCACAAAAAGAACTACCATCATTGGAAGTGACATAGCGAAAAATACATCGAATAACTTTCAAGTTCTATCATTATCAACTATTTTTCGAAAATACGCGGGAAAGATATCGAAAATAATTTTGGAGGTGAAATTGTTCAATTTTTGGAAATAATTTTTTTCCACCAAAAAATTTGTTGAAAATGAAGTTTTATTCCAGGCGCTGATATAATTTTTTTAGAGCCATTAAAATTTTTTTTGAGATTTTTGAAAATTATTTCTAGATTTCACGAAGAAATTGCTGTCGCTCGAATTTCGCCGGAATTTGAGCAAAACTCGAACGAAAATTATTTTTGCTGTCGCTCGAAGTTTGCCCAGAATTTGAGCGAAAATCAAACAAAAAATAATTCTTTTGGCTGTCGCTCGGATTTCGCTCTGAATTTGAGCGACAACCGAGCGAAAATTCTTTTTGCTGTCGCTCGAATTTCGCCTGGAATTCGAGCCTAAATCAAACGAAAAATAATTATTTTTGCTGGCGCTCGAATTTTGCCCAGAATTTGAGCGAAAATCAAACGAAAAATAATTTTTTTGGCTGTCGCTCGGATTTCGCTCAGAATTTGAGTGACAACCGAGCAAAAATTATTTTTGCTATCGCTCGAATCTCGTCGGGAATTTGAGCGAAAATCAAACGAAAAAAAAATCTTTTGTCTGTCGCTCAAATTTCGCTTTGAATTTGAACGACAATCGAGCGAATGTTCCTCTGGCTGTCGCTCGAATTTCGCCTAGAATATGAGCGAAAATTAAACGAAAAATAATTCTTTTGGCTGTCGCTCGGATTTTGCTCAGAATTTGAGCAAAAATCGAGTGAAAATTATTCTTGCTATTGCTCGAATTTCGCCTGGAATTTGACCGAAAATCAAACGAAAAATAATTCTTTTAGCTGTTGCTCGGATTTCGCCCAGAATTTGAGCGACAACCGAGCGAAAATAATTTTTGCTCCCGCTCAAATTTTGCCCTAAATTTGAGCAAAAATTAAACGAAAAAAACACTCTTTGGCTGTCGCTCGAATTTTGCTCAGAATTTGAGCGAAAATCGAGCTATCGCTTCAATTTTGCTTGGAATTTGAGCAACAACCGAGCGAAAATTCTTTTTGCTGTCGCTCGTATTTCGTCTAGAATATGAGCAAAAATTGAGCAAAAATTGTTTTTGCTGTCGCTCGAATTTCGCTCAGAATTTGAGCAAAAATTGAGCAAAAATTGTTTTTGCTGTCGCTCGAATTTTGCCCCAAAATCTGAGCAACAATCAAGCGAAAATTATTTTTACTCTCGCTCGAATTTCGCCCGGAATTTGAGCGACAATCGAGCGAAAATTCTTTTGGCTGTCGCTGAAATTTCTTTCAGAATTGGGAGGAGGGTCACCAACGTGTATCGATTCAATCGCATTCACTCGTGCTAAACCACACTTCTGCGGATTTTAGAGTATTTTTTTCCCCCCCCTAGAAATTTTCAAAGAATTAATGCAAAATTCGAGCGGAAATTGAGCGAAAGTGTTTTGGATGTCGCTCGTGTTTCGTTCATAATTCGAGCGAAAATCGAGCAAAAGCGTTTTCGATGGCGTTTGTTTTTCACTCTAAATTAGGTAGTGCAAAAATTGAGCGAAAAAATATCAAATTTTTTCAAATATCAAATTTTTCAAAAACGATAGATTTTTAAATTGTGATTTTTCTTCTAATTTGAAAAACAAGCTCATGTGCAATTTTTCTATACCCGTTTAAGTACCTATCTTATTTTCATTAACCATATAATTTTATTTCGTTTTTTCGCAGGACCCTAGACATCGAAGCAGCTAGAACTACGACCGGCGCTAAGCGAAAATGGCCCTACTATACAGATTCGTCAAACTTCAGGACCGAGCCCACTCGCACGTATTCACATTCGTCGTCACCAGATCGGTGACGCGTGATTTGGAACGAGACGTGACCTCGAAAGAGTTCACCTGCGGCCATCAACGATGGGCCATCACGTTCTCTCGTACCGACAAAGTTTTAGGAGTTTATCTCGTATGGAAGAGTATATCGGAGTATATACGGGTCTACGTCGATTTCTCCTTCACCTTACTCAACCGAGAGCACTTCAGCGTTAACGAATCATTCACTGGTAAACAGGTAAATTTTGATGTTTTTAAACTTAAACCTTTTCGGCACGTACAACTTTTCACATTGTACCTACCTATACTATATCTATAATACATACCTATGTGTACTTGAACGATCGAAAGTTGAAAAAGCGTTAACCAAATCGAAGCTACCTGTTGCTGATGTAGTTGGGGAAAAAAGACTGAAATTACGCGAGGTTCTTCTAATCTCGACTCATTTATTTCGTTTATAGGGGAACTATTCCACAATGAATTTTATTTTATTTTTTTTTTTGAAATTTACAAAATTGCTTCGAGTATTAAAAACAATGTGATATTGCTTTAATCAAAGTTTAATTCGATCAAAGGCTTATCACTCGCGTTTTAAAAATTTTTCACCGTCCAGGGAAATCGCGAGTGATATTTCGTAGAAACTTTTTCTAAATGGAAAAATAATGAGATTTTTTAAAATAATTATTCAAACTTTCATTTGGAAAAAAGTACCTCCTTCGGATCTTTTTGAGACAAATGTTGGAAAAACGAGGAAATATTCGTGCTGGAAATTTTCACCTCGACGTTATAAAAAATTTGACGAAGAATAAAAAAAATATTTAAATTACAATCCCGATGTAAAAATAATTTTCTAGCGAAACCACACAGCTCGTATATGTGCTGGGAAATCATTCATTGCCAATTTTTAATTTCCTGTTGAATACGAATTTCCGAGCTGTGTATTTTTTCCTCGCACCGATTTGCCATGTCGAATGAGTTCGCTGCAGGGTTTCTCAATCTTCACCCTGTTGAAGCGTCGACGTGTGAAATTTTTCAATTCACGACAATGAGAGAAATAATCACTTTCTTTTTTATATTTGTAATTCGCTAATCCATTATGGAAATGCGCTCGGCGCGAGAAACTTTATAATTTATATTCGAACCGAGAAGAAAAACTCTGAACTAAGGTACCCAAAGTTTTTCAATGAATTCTCAAAAAGCTAATTTCATCGACGAGGTATGCAGGCTCGAGCCAAACGAGAGCGCGTTCGTTTTAAAACATTTTCATTCTTCTCTTTTTTTTTCAAATTAATTTAGACGACATTTAAAACCCAATTAAACGCTCTTTTTTTCTGCTTCCTCCGAAGTATAACTGGATTACGAAACCACCGACTGATAATTATATTTCTGGGTGAAAAAATTTTCGCTGCTATGCGATCGAGTAATTCGTTTTTTTTTTTATTCGGTGGAAAATATTTTTCTAATTTAGAACTTCTTGGCGTTCGGATGAGTGGGCGAGGCCGGTGAAAAGCCCACCTTTATTATATTCGCCGAAGAGAAACAAATTGGCTGTATATTTTGTCGTTCGTTGTACGCGCTGTCGTCAAATTAATTTGGTTCAAAAGTTTTCTCGAGATTTTTCGTCGTCTTCGGTTGAGCTGTGCTGGGCGCTGCGCGCTGTACCTACATCTACAGTTAGCCACCTTGATTTTCATTTCATTCTGGTGACTCACTGTTTTGAAATATTTAATGAAAAATGATCCTCGAGAGAGGTTTACTTTCTCAAAAGCTCGTCAAATCGGAATAAAGGTTCCAGCTTGCTTTATTATCAATTATTTTTTTTTTTTGTTTCGATAAATAAGGCAATAGGCGGTATTTATTGGTAAACGTCGAGCATCTCTTGAACGTTAATGAAAAATAACTGGTAGGATTTGGGAAATGATATTTTTCAAATAAACTGGAGAAAAAAATTCGCTGTCGAGTTTGATAAAAATTAAACTTTCGAACCGCTCGAGTATTTTTGATAAATTATTACGACGTCGATTTCAATTCTCGACTGAATACCAAGTCTTATACATTTGACCGCGACTATCCGTAAAGTTGCTTCGATTAGGTAGCTCGTAAGAGGATTTTTCAAATCGACTCGAGTAGGTATAGTTTTTGCTTTGGCATCCACGTGCGTGTAATTTTCTACTTTGATGGAACTGAAAATTGCGAATTATTGGCGAGAAATTGTCCGTACCTCTCTCCGTTGCTGTATACGCTATACTATAGAATTGCTCGAAGGATTGAGCAACAAAAAATGTGTCTAGCTGTATAGAAAAAAGGTACGAGTACATACTAATATGACGAACATATAAACGGATGAATCAAGGAAACCATAAGTCATGAATTTTTCAATATTACTTTTTTCTCTCGCAGATATAATGAATAGCGGCGGGTATTTTCCATTCGAATTGTGCACCTGCAGTATAACGGACACGGTGGTGCGGACCTGGGCGATGTATCGATTTTGAAGTGGACGAAGGCGGACGCGTTGCGCGCCGTGCCATTTGTGCGATGAATTTTTTAATAAAGCCGTCCAGACTGGGTTTTTAATTTTTCATCGCTGCTGGAATCTTTTTTGATTTGAATCGAACAAACGTTTCATCGAGTGAGATTCGTTTGAATTTTTAGGCTTATTATTTTTCATCGTGAAAAGAAAATTTGACAATTTTGAAAAAATTGAATATTTCGGAAAATTTGGAAATTTTAAAACATCTGACCATTTCGACAAATCTGATAATTTTGGAGAATTCGAAAATTTTGCGTAAATTAAAAATTTTGGAGAATCTGAGAATTTGAAAATTTTGGGAGATTTTGATAATTTTGGAAAATTTGACAATTTTGGCAAATCTAATAATTTCGGAGAATTCGACAATTTTGCAGAATTTCACAAAATTTTGGAAAATGTTACAATTTTGAAAAATCTGACAATTTTGGAACATTTGAAAATCTTTGAAAATTTGACAATTTTGGAGAATTTGACAATTTTGAAAAATCCAACAATTTTGAAGAATTTGACAAGTTTAAAAACATTTTGGGGAATTGGACAATTTTAAAAAATTTGATAATTCCGAAAAATTCAACGATTTCGAAAAATTTGACAATTTTGAAAGATTTGGCAATTTTAAGGAATTTGACAATTTTGAAGAATCTTACAAATTTTGGAAAATTTGACAATTTTGGTGAATTTGGCAATTTTGGAGAATTTGATAATTTTAGAAAGTTTGTTAATTTTTGAAAATTTGACAATTTTGAAACGTCTGACAATTTCGACGAATCTGACAATCTTGGAGAATCTGGAAATTTGACAATTTTGGGAGATTTTGGTAATTTTGGAAAATTTGACAATTTCGACAAGTCTAATAATTTTGGAGAATTTGACAATTTTTGAAGATTTGGAAATTTTGAGGAATTTGACAAATTTTGGAGACAATTTTGGAAAGTTTGTCAATTTTTGAAAGTTTGACAATTTTGAAACGTCTGACAATTTCGAGGAATCTGACAATTTTGGAGAATCTGGAAATTTGACAATATTGGGAGATTTTGGTAATTTTGGAAAATTTGACAATTTCGACAAGTCTGATAATTTCGAAGAATTTGACAATTTTGGAAGATTTTGGTAAATTTGGAGAATTTTACAATTTTTGAAGATTTGGCAATTTCGAGGAATTTGACAATTTTGAAGAATCTTACAAATTTTGGAAAATTTGACAATTTTGGAAAGTTTGGCAATTTTTGAAAATTTGACAATTTCGAAACGTTTGACAATTTCGACGAATCTGACAATTTTGGAGATAATTTTGGAGGATTTGACAATTTTGGAAAGTTATTAGGCATTTTCGAGAAATCTGACAATCTCGAAAAATTTAACAATTTGAAAAATTTGGAAATTTTGAATGAACTGAAAATTTTGAAAGAGTTTGACAATTTTTCATTTTTTTTTGTTTTTCGAATGAAGAATCCACAAAAAAGTGATCCAGGAAAAAATTTCACGAAAAATAGAAACGCAAAAAACCGAAATGATTTTTCAATTTCACTCGTATAATTTTTAAAAAATTTTACCATACCTATATGTAGTAAGTATGTATACGAGTCAACACCAGCAAAAATATTGTTTCAAAAACAAAGCGAAACAATTCTGAAAGGTGATAATTCACGTCTCCAAGCAACCCCCGAAGAAAATTCGTCACGAGCCCATATCTCGGCATCTCGTTACGTAAAGAGGGTAAGAGAGGGGGGCTGTTCAACTCGTAAGTTGTTTTTGGCTGAGCGAAGGAAAGTTTGTTGTAGCTGTGTAAAAACATAAATAAAGCAATTCTCCTTAGACGTACGGTTTGTGCTGTGGTGCGCAGTAGGCTCGTATTGTACAAGCGTAGGTAGGTATGTAGTCCACACTACACAGTATACACTATTACACACTCGTATCGAGGTAGAACGCGAACGAGGAAAATGCGAAACGAGACCGCCAGTGATGTAACCATTTAATTAACTAGAATTATTTAATATAATGGTTGTCGTAAAATGTTACATTTGTCTGTAGTAATTTCATGCGTGAAAGGTTTTCATTGCTATCATTTTTCAATAGTGTATTAAACGATGGCCATGTTGTAAATTTGAATAGCGTATCGCTTGAATGGGTAATATCGTATTGTATTCGTGTAAGCGTAGATCTGCTAGCTACTCGTACATAGATACTGCCCTCTTATTCCATCGCCAGTTTTGAATTACTGCCGTGGCCACGGTTGAATTTATCGTCAACGTTTTAAACGCTAGTATGTAGATACTGCTTCGAATTTGCAATATGTTATCAATTTTTCAAAAACATTCATCATAAATGTAGGTGACAATAAAGCTGTAATTATTACACTTCCTTCTAATGTGATCCATGTATTGAAAAAATTTTCAAAAAATAACCCATTTATACAGGAAGGACCGACCACACGACACTAGGACACGATGCGAAAAGCTCGCATTACAGAGTTGAAAATTAACGTTATATTCGCCTTAATCTATACTTAACAAGTATAAACCAACAACGCTTAGTGAATTTTTTACCGTTAGATAAACAAAACGAAGCGCAAACGGGGGGGTTTTAACGTTACCTAAGTTATTTTGCGACAGTGAAAATACATACTTACCTACGCAGCGAACGACCCTAAAATCTGGCGAAAATATTTCCAAACACAAACAGTACCGAATGCATCTCTCTTCCTGTATGAAAAGCACCGCGCTCGTCGCCTCCTCTTCGCGTATATTATAATTAATTGCTCGCTTTTATTTAACTGGAAGCTAATCTTTGCGGCGCCGCGTATAATACGTACAATTCGACGGTAATTAATAAAAATGGTGTTTTCAAAAATATGATTCAGGTTTCACGTATATTAGGTATAAAATTGTCATATTTTGGTAGCGAAATTTACTCGTGTATGGAGGTTCGATTATCGTTATTCATTCGCAGTCGCCGTCGCACATAATTTGTTTAAAAAGCGTTACACCAGAAGGGTATAGGTATAGAGAGGGTGTTTAGTGTAGCAAAGTTATCACCATTCCTTCTGGATTTAACAGCCTTTTGGAATTCAGAAATTTTTTAAAATTGACCGATTGGATCAACGAGTCTTTAAAATTTCAGAATTTTGAAAATTAGTAATTTTTGTGGAACATTGAGAGATTATTAAAATAAAGAAATGAATGTATTTGGGAATAGGCAAATAATAATCAAAAATTCATGATTTTTTTCAAATTTCCTACCTACTAGATTTTTGACAGTGATTTAGAAATTGACAGATTTTGGAAAATTTGTTGAATTTCATAAAATTTGAAAAAGTGGTACATTTTTAGAAATGAGAGAATTCTTGAAGTAGGTATATATTTTTTTTAAAAAAAGTAACAGATTTTTGAAAGAGAAAAAATTATGGAAAATTGACAATTTTTTAAAGGGTACCGGCGGCGCATAAGATAGGTGAAAATGCCCCAGAGCTGAAATTCGAAATTAACCGATGGAATTTGCTTCTTATGGTCTGAAAACCCCGTGGTAAAAATTTCAGCCCCCTACTAGGGTGGCACTCATTTACACGTGTTGAAATTTTTTTTTGAATTTTTATCGAGGTCGGGCCTAAATTTGTAAGACTATATCCCAATAAGTCATGAAAAAAATTTCAGCCTGATCGATGCATATTAATCCGTGCCCCAGGAGCAATCTCTGTAAGGCGCCCGACATCAATACTCCCACGAGCGCTGGTGAGAAACGCGACATACCTCGACGCGGAG
>FIZT01048247.1:0-12163 GCA_900065295.1 Paracoccus marginatus
TGGAGCATCATTTTGTAATGTAAAGGAACCCATTTTCACTTTAGCCCCCCCCCCCAAAAAAAAAAAATCCGAATTTCGAAAATAAGGGCCACCCTAATGTATACGTATCTATGGTGCCTATCTAGCTAGACGTAGCTTTGAATTGAATTTATAGTCACTAAACCCACGTATAATTTATACATCTCATCGGTAATTGAATTTTAATTGATATGACGCAGACGGGACGCGAGTGCCTATCTATTAAGCTGCCGTCGAATTTACTTGTAAGTCGTTTACCACGCGGATGGTCACGTAACGTACTCGTATCTACATACGTAGCATGCCACGCACCTTCGGAGATGTGAGAATAAAATGAATAAAATATAGGTAGAAACGAACTCTTTCAAAAGTACTTTGCACATTGCCCACTCTCAGTTGGCTATGGCTAGGTACAGCTAAGTTACGTACTACAAATAGGTTCCCTGGTATTATACGAGTAAATCGACGTAAGTACATATACGTAAGGCTACTTAATTTTGTATGCACCTATAGTACACCAGTACAGGCAGATATTGATAGGAACTAGGCAGATGTACCTACCCACATTCATACAACGAAAAGTAGGTATGGTATCCGAGTAATACCTATACAAAGGAGAGAATCTATCCTATTCTAGGTAACTCGCTTCACACACCAAAAAGACTTACCTTCTTTTCCCGACTTTCTTTTTTTCTTAACCGAGCTGCTGAACGTTTTGGACGAACTGGATGAGCTAGCCGAGCTATTCGAATTGGCTTGCGCTCCGCTCGCCGACTTGTCCTTCTCTTTATCCTTTTTCCAACGATTGATCAACATGACTGCGCGTCAATTTTCGCAACGCTTCTCACGATTAAACGATAGCGACGATTTCAGAATAGGTACCTAATTCACGTCAGCAGGCCAGTCTACCTTTCGTAGTAATTTCAAACGTTTCATTTTCGATTTTGATCATTATATTCGACGTCGCCGTCGCGTCGTCGGTACACAGTACACAGTTACACACTACACCTGCCAGGTAATTCAGCTCATTAGATTAGACCTACTCATTCGCGAACGTAGAAATGCGATACGTCGCGTCGTCGCCGCGCCGATCACTTCCGACCATCTTACTCAGTTAATACACAGATACGAGTATACTTGACATATCCCTGTAGAATTAGATAATTTGAAAATTAATCGCGTGATGAAATTACGCGCGGACCGTTCAATGGTACCGATATGCACACGTGGTGGAGGAGGTACCCACCTCTACAAAATGGTACGCGTTAACTCACTTACCCAAGCTTATACGTACGTTACCTATAAATAAGCTCAGGTAGCTAACCTAGGTACTTTTATTGTTGGATGAAACGATGAAAATTAGAAATCTAAATCTATGCGCGGCATAACTATGTATCTAGGAAATTAAGTCGGTTACACTCGACCGAGAGCAATCGCAAAATATCAGCAGTTGATAAAACTTGAGCGGAAGAAGGCAGAACGGTTATTCAATTTTTAAAATTCTACCGTGTTTGGGGACAAATAATTGAATAAGGCGAGACGAGGCGAGGCGACGCGACGGGCTAACAAATTATGGTAGGCAAAGGTACGTACATACGCGTAAGTAAACATACGAAATAAATAAAATATTCAGCAATCCTACGCGTGGACCGAAGCTATAACGTAAGCAGGTAGGTATACGTGATGTAAAATTTAGGCAGATGCTAAAAAAATTGCGCTAGATGAAAAATAATACAATACGTATGTATGTAGTCGTATAGGTATTTTACGTATAAGTATTACGATAAATGACGATCCGGCGAGTGGGTACGTATGTAGATCATTGACGACGCGACGGTCGCAATTACACCGATATCATTTGCGAGTACGTAAGAACCGACGATTCGGTCCGCATGAAAAGGAAGGTCCGCCGGAAAGCGGCAACTTTTTGACACAGACGAAATTTTTCGAAAAACTTTACACAACGCGATGAACAACCACTAAATGGTGGCGCGCAACATAATTATTTAAAAACAACCAAATACGTGACGCCGACACGTTAATAAATAGATGATAAATAATAACGTAGGTAAATAATATTTGTTAGACGATGCAAAGACGGCGCAGTATACTAGCAGTAGACTCCTTAAACTGTGTAGATTTGCTATGCAGCTCGCACAACGGCAGAACAAATCGATAACGCTACCACACCATACAGAAGCGCCAACTCATGAAAAAAAAAGTGTTTCGAATTCGCGAACCGAGCCAGGCCCAGGCCAAGCTAATGTATACGCGAGTAACTTTTCAACGCGAACAATTCGAAGGGAAAAACGTAACCGCGTCGGGGTTGCATTGGCATTATATTTTTCCTTTCCATTGCCAGTAGCTAGTAGCCAATAAGTAGCTAAACAGCTAGCTACTCTATGTACCTTATTCTGATTACCTACTCATTAATATACTAGGTATATATTGTCACCTATACATATATAGGGTGTCTTGTCTGTGTAGTATGTAACTGTAGTGTGTAAGTACACGTGCATCTTCATTTTTCTTTACCTTCACCCAAAAACCTTTCTCTACTTCTATAGGTACAATGGTACAAATGTGAACACGAAAGCTGTATTCGTAAATTTGTTCCGCTCTTTGCGATTGGCTAAAATTCAAAAATGATAGACAGAGGCACCATGTTTACCTGCATCCTACAGCTATACACTGTTACGATTGTTTTGCAACACGAAAAGGACAATTCCAACGTCCAACAGCTCACTAGTCAGTACGGTATTACTTATTAATGGATAAAGCTCAACCTACCTAGAACCTACAATCGATTTACCTACGTACTTATCCCATATCTAATACTGAGTTACCTATACAGTAAACGCCACTTTCGTTGACGTACTCGTAGATACTGCTTACATTTCAAGATTTGTGAAAAGATCAAAAGAGATTTTGAACATCTGTTACGTGTTCGAATGCTTCGTACGCAACACAACACACCTAAATGTCTGTACATACAAGTGGGTACCCTACGGTACAGTGAGTCAAGTATTATTAGTTACTTTAAAGTACTACTCGTGTATTACTATACCCGTACAGTCGTAAACATGAACCAAAAGTAACAAATGTACGAAGATCGTAGGTACGCTGCAGCACACACATCTAGGTATTACATTTATAAACTATGAACGAACCAAACGAACGGCCGGAACTAGCAAATATCTCACCTTCGTTATTATTTTGCTCGAAAATTCGTCTAATTTCTTCGGCTTCGCTACCGGATTCAGATCCAGAACATCGTCGCCAATCGGAGGTAAACGAAGTAGTAATGGACGATGAAATTTGAGGTTTAGGTTTATCGACACGACGACCATTTACAGATGCAATAGGTTTCTCTTTACATCGTCCTATACTATGCAGGGCGACGACATTTCTTTTATGTAAGAATACGTCGAGAGGCGATGCGTTGTTGTTACGCACATTCTCGTACAAGGGTCGCCTTTCAATTGCGGCAACAGGAACAGTTTTAACCGATGGGTAACCTTTAATTGACACATGGTCTGTTGAGGAACTAGTACCGCTGTTCGGATTCCGATGAATGAAACTGACTTTTTTACCGGCTACAGGTACCGAAGGAACGCATCTGTTTTGTTTTGCTATTAACGCGCCTCTTCTAAAAATTGGAATTAATCGCGATTGCAACGCTAATCCTTTGGTCTTTTCCAATTTTGTAACATTCGCGTTCGCGTATAAATGCCTAGGTTCGTCGTAGTAAGCACTCGACTCTAATTTATCACTGGACGTAGCGACGCATACATTTTCCATTTTCGTGCGATTCGTAAATTTTTATACACATGAATGGATTCTTTGAGTCGCGAAGTTGACGAGCTGAATTTTAAATCTGTAGCTCAGCTTCGTTGGAACCAGCCGTTTTGGTGAAACCGCAACATCTCTAACGCGGTACCATCTAAATGTCTCCGCATATAATAAATAGGTATCTTCCACAGAATTGCGCGTCTACCTTCGTCGTCATAATACATATCAACAAACATTCCATTAAAGTATCAGCAACCAAAGTTGATATTACGTATTCATACAGCAAAACAAAAACTGTGGATGTAAGTCCTTTTCAATGAGCAAATGCGATTATCTACAGCTACGGCCCGTATTATAGCTACACAATTGATCTGAAAGAATTTAACACACCTCCATAAGTAAGTAGGTGCGACCTCGAGAATGATTCAAGAAAAAATTAATAATTCTCAATACTCGAAAGTAATATTTCGGGAATGACGAGTTTGGATAAACACAAATTACGTACATACACTTACACGCACGTAAATTTCATAGATCAAAACCCAGCCTTACAACCTACGTTATTCATATTCAATTGTCGACTATCAAGCCAGAAGTCAATTCTTTTAACCGAGTCAAGCATCAAGAGTGAGGACTGATGTACCCGCACTCCGCACTGACATCGCAATGTAAATATGAATAAGCGAATGTGTTGCCGATAATGGTCAACTTTCTGATTTAAATACCGCGGAATTTGGATTAAATTTTGACGTATTCCTCGAGTCCTCGAGTCCATCTGTAAGTCTTACTCACAAAATCACATAAAAAAATCTATCGACTACAAACCTTTACCTACCAGCGTAACTTTGTCGAGCAGTGACTCGGTACACCATTGTTCATTCAATCGATCATCACTGATAGTAGTAAGATGATCAATTTGAAAAACAGAAAAATTAAAATTGAAAAAAAAAACACAAATATCTACAATGCACCAATTATTAATGCTCTACGCAAAAATTTTAACCGTCGAATTAGTTTGAAATATTCACCACTTCAAAGTTGAAGTTGTCCGAGTATGAAAATTACATACTTACATACGAGTACGAATATTATAACTACTTAATTACTTACATCATTCTGTTAGACAGAAAATAACATGTTGAAAGAAACTAGTTGACGAGTAATTTTTAAATTAGCGATTAATACGTTACAGATCGCGAACTCCCTCACTCGAAAATGATCGAAACGTAATTTTTGAACTTTATCGCAAAACTGATAACATAAAAATTTAAAAGAATGTAATTTTAGAAAGCGAAAGGAGACGAAAGACGACAGACGAGGATGGGCATTGACACCACAACACCACAACACCATGCGCATGCGTGAAACCATGAATAACTAGTTGCATACTTTGACATGCCAGGAACAATGAACATGGACCTGATTAGTGATTACGGTGCGGTAACTTGACTTACCGAGCGATGAACCTCGAACTTGGAAATTTGGAATTGGAGGGATCAGGGATCAGACCTGTTGGATCAGACGATCATCGGGCCGCAGGAGAAAGAAAGGATGTGATAATAATTATAATTGGTTTGTAAATGGCCACTGAAGTGACCTGACTGGAGAGTGGAGACCTGAAGTAGTGGCTGATGTCAAACACTCAATTTTATGAAAATTGCTTAAATAAAATAAACGTACTTAGAATTTTAATGAGAAAAACAGTGGATAAACACTGAACAGTAACTAAACACGTCTTTTTGTTTTGGATTAAGTTAAGATTACCAATACGAATGGAAGAGTAGGATAGGAAAGTACAGTACCCAGCGCCATATCAGCTGAACCTGAGTAAATAACTCGCAAACGCACCTAAATTTTACTTATATTATTATTCTCAATCAGCTTGAAATACGACAAGTAATAAAAATATGCACTAATTAGGTAGTTATATTTCGTAATAAACGATGACGTACGGTTCTTAATTTAAAGGTTCTGTTGACATACATGTAATAATATGTATACATTTTATTTTATACACACGCAGTATATTACTCATTATTAACAGTAACAAAGTAAATACCTAAGTGAATACTTAACCGTATCATTTTGAACGATCGAAAATTTCGCAAAAAAATCAATTGAAAATATCAAAAACACAGTGTTAACAAATAAATAACATTTTACATAGGTAATCCATAAGATACAAAACAAAGTACTTAGACAATAATACTTAATTATCATAATGCGATCACGATTATAACTTTGGAACCATATTATTTGATCAAATAATGCCTACAGTCCAATACTTTTACGTAAAAAGAGGAAATTTTGCGACAAAAAGAACAAGTAGGCAACAAGTTTGCGGTTTGAGCTCGTCACAGTTCATCTGTATTCTTTCCAATTCAAACACTACCATGCATCCTTAAAATTTCATTTACCATCTAAAGTCATCGAGGTAACAAAAATTAAAGACGCATCTATAGTTTTTCTATGATAGTTATGAATAAACTTGTTCGCTTCTTCAACTTTGCTAAACGTGACTTTAGCTTCGTTGTACTGCCCATTTCCGGTTATCCAGCGCATTCTCTAAAAAACGACAAACTCGGTATAATATACCCATTTACGATTGCAAATAATTTTCATTCATCAGCACTGCTAATACAAACCGTAATAGTACCACAAGTCCCAGCTATTTTTTGTATTAAACCTGGTTTGGTATTTGAACTGATATTCTTTATCCACGCTGTTCGCATTTTTTCTTCGGGCGAAATGACTAGACGATTTTTCGATTTCATTCCCATCGAGACTGACGAATCTTCGTCATTTTCATTCTGAAAGTATAAAGTTTAGTTTTGAATGACGTTTATTTCGAAAGATTTGAATTACCGTCACGCTTTTCGCGGCCTCAAGTATACGGTAGTTACTTTTTGGGTAGATTTTAAATTTGAAAATCGCTGAGCCAATGGAACACCGCTCTGAGTAACTCCTTTACGAACACTTTCCACGATTATATTTTCATTGCGCGAGGAAGCCCCGTTCTAAGAACAAAGTATTCGTTAATTATTACAAAAGACAAACATCGTTACCTGAATGAATGAATGAATGAATGAATGAATAAACGTAAATATGCTCGTATTTTGAAAATAATTATCAACCTACATTTTCGGCACTAGACGACGATAATTGCTTAGACACGATCATTCTTCTACGATTAGGATTCGCGCTATCATCGTCGTCGTCGCGAATAGTGACATTCAAAGACTCGATTGAATTTGGTTTTTCATTCGACGATATACTTCTTTTGGTCGGTCTCGCCACTGGAAACTAAACACAAAATCGTCAAGTTTTTCTCGTTACATTATGTCTATATTCTGTAAAGGTTGAAACAAATCTCAACGAATACGTACACTTTTTAAAGCTACGGTACCATCTTTATACTTGATTTTAACAACCTTATGCAACTGCTTCGTGGTATTTTTCGTTTCACTTTTTTCGTCGTCGGTTTTCATTCGTTGTGTCACCTCTTTTGCTACAAAGACGTCGCTATTTTGGAGACGTTGGGCGACGGTTGGAGGTGTACGCGAGTCATCGGTAGGACACCAGTTTCGTGTGTTGTTCGGAGGATTCTTATGATCAGATTGTTTACGCGGTGATGATATCTTTGCAGTACCTTTATCATTAACATTACCAATCGAAGAGAGATTACGATTTCGGTTTGATTCTTCTGGACGATAACCGTCGTCTTTCGCTTTAACGTTAACAGAACGAGTGGCCGCAGAACTATCGTTTTCGTTTTTCCTTAAAAGTTGTTCTCTTCTCTGTAATACTCCTGGAAGAAAATCAAACAATTAATGGTGTAAATTCAAAAATGCAGGCGTTTTTCTCTTTTGCCTACCTTTGATATTGTTTTGAATGAAATTTTGCATTTGATTTTTCAGCCGCTGTTCCTCTTTCATTTGAACAAACTTTTCGCGCATTTTTTTCTGATCTTCCACTTTCTTACGATATTCCATTTCTTCGTCGTCCGCGTCGTCATTCTGAGAAAAATATCAATTGGCAAAGAAATGAAAACGCTCCGCTACGTATTAATACAGTCTTGCGAATGCAATTATTGCATGTATGATACGCACTGGTTTACTGTTTGAGTAATTGGAACGATATCGTTTAGGCGAAACATTGTCATCCATTGAAGACAAAGAACTTCGCTTCAAATCATGAGAAACAAGATCTCGATCGAGTGGCGCTGCTTCGCTTCGAAAAGGATAATTACCTACCAATTGAAAAAATAAAAAGTTTTTGAACAAAGAAGCCAGTTTGCTAATTATAGCGAGAAAAGTACACTTTTCTCATTCTCTTTCGGTATTCTAGCGCCATCAAGAACATTCGAAATAATACCGAATAACGCCATTAGTCCCATTCAATTACAAAATTAAAACTCACTTTTAGCACGACGAGAATATTCGTCACTGAACTGATTAGCATAGTAGTCATCTCTTGTGGAACGGCAGTATTCTACCTGTGGGCAAAATCAAGTGCGAATTGATTTTTTTTTTGACAAACAAAATATGCAATACGTATATAATGTATGTATTGGACTATTGGTCACTTACCTGATTATTTCCGAGACGACTAGCATCGCCAGCGTAAGAACTGGAAGGAGCGGACTGATATGAAGGAACTCCGGGCGGAGGTGGTTGGTTGATGGTCGGAGGCGGTAAATACGTCGAAGAAGTTGTGGTAATACTTTCTTTAACGTAATAATCACCGGAAGGCGGGGGCCCAACATTACCGGTGTTACTCATAACACACTGAGAATTACTATCAATGGCGTTACCGGGAAACGGTGGCATTCTTATGACTCGCTGCGACGAATGTTGAAAGACTACCGAATGACTACCTTCGTTCGACATCCTTGGAAAATGTCCGGGCGAATTGGTCGGAGGCGGAGGCCGATTTTGGTAGCCCGAATTAGGTGCAGAAAGGCCGGCATCTTGCATATGAGAAGGATTCCCCGAATAGTACGGTCCATTCGAAGAACCAAGAGGCGGAGGAGGCTGAGAGAAAGGTGGCGGACGCGAGAAATTTTGAGGAGGTGACGGGGCGGGATTCAAACCAAACTGAGGTCGGGTTGGTTGATAATTATGATGATAAGTAGAAGGAGCTGGTGGTGGACCATTGGGGCCCATAAAAGGAGGCGGAAAACTGTGCTGCACTGGTGGACCACCATGTGGAGGAAATCGTTGCCTCATCGGCTGTGGAAGAATCCCAGCGCCAGATGGAGGATGCAACGGGCGCCTAGGCATCGGCTGAGGAGCGCGCGGAGAGTGTAGTGCGGGTCGATTGTAATTATCCACATTCGGAGGAGGCATTAACGGTCTAATACCAGGAAATCCATTGCTTGGGAATTGACTTGGAGGTCGGTGCATCTGGTGCGGAGCTGATGATGGCGACGGCGGCGGCGGTAAAGCTCCTCTGGAATGGAATAAGCGATTCGGTTCGAATGGTCTGATGAGCGAATGGCATGAATTATCCAACGAGGGGCGGATAATTTGAAAATCACCGGCGATTTGATATCGTTCTTGAGTTATCTGCACGGTTGCAACGATCGGTCTTTCGGCGTGCATTTCTGGTCTCGGTAGAAAAGACTGTGAGGAGAAATTTTTGTACTCGGAGACGAAGTTATGCGAAGTGTGCATTTCGGTTACACGTTGCGATCGATTTACTATTTCCTGTAAGATTTCCGCATGGAGTAAAATTATATTATACCCAAAAGCAGAGGTGAAACAACATAATGAAGTCAAAAAAACTTACTACAGATGCATCATCGCTACCATTAGAATAAGACCGTTTCAACCCATCATTTGATCGGGAATCACCTGTTCAGAAAATCAGTTCAAAGTGTGATGGAGAGTCGAGAAGCAAAATCTAATAACACATTTTCGTACTTCTGCTTCCGCGGTAAAAATTATCATCACATTTGTTGTCGTTACGTTCGTGGCAGTCATCGCGCTTATTTACTTTCGTTATGTCGGAGGGTCGATTTTTCTTGGTAAACTGTTGCAAGGTTCTGCCATGCTTACGGTGTCGCGATAATCCGTGGGGCTGTACCAATTCTATAACTTTAGCTGAAAAATTAATAGAGAAAATTTAACGACAAATTTATCAAATCGACTAGGTACTTATAGTATTTGAAAAAGTTCCAAATTTTCCACCTAAATCGGGTAAACTGTCGTAAGATTTTTTGTCTGGTTTTTTCAACGATATCACGGTTGGTTTAGCAGATGCTTCTTCATCCTGCTCTGACGGGAGATGTTTTTCGTCATCAGATACTATGTTCTTCTCAATGTCAGCACCAGTAGCAAGTGTGTTCTCATCATCACCATCTTTTTCGGGGTCTGTTGTATTTGAGACTAAATGTACAGATAATTTAATTCAAGAACGTACCTATCGATCATTGGAAAAAGAAAAAAACCAACAAGAACCTTGGTCCAATTCAAAACATTTCTTCGTATCAGCTTCGATCGCAGGAGTGGGATCGCCGTCAAGAATGTTCTCATCTTCTGGTTCGAAGTTACCTAATTTATCGAGTGTATTTGATACAGAAATCAATTCATTTTCCACAATATCTTCTTCAGCGATGCCAATATCTAAAACGTCTTCTTCTCTGTAATGCAGGACGACGAAATTGATTAAATTTGACATTACATCATTTTCACTCTCGCATTGTTCCGATAGCAAAGGATACTAACTGATCAAGATGTTCTAGTTCATTCGTTTCTTTCGATTCTGGATCTAATGATTTCTCTTTCTGTAAAAACAAATTAATAATTACGATATGCGACACGAATAAAACTTTATATTTTTTCTACACTAATGCTATGTAATGCATGACTAAAATATTATCAAATAATGATGGAATTTACGGGATGGTCTTCGATAAAAGCATCAAATTCATTGTCAGCTAATAAGGCTTCTTCTTTTTCAATGTCGAAGTTGAAGTCATGTTCTTCCACATCATCATCCAAGAGCGTATCATCGCTGTGGAGAGACAAACGTGAATAATTTAGCACACAGGTTAGTTAGAAACACATAAAAAATACGTAGAAAGCACTCACGGATGATCTGTCATAACTAATTCGCTGCTGAAGTAAGTATTGTCAAACGAAAACGAAGGATGATACAATAACTTGGAATTCAAAACATATTTTTCTCGTCGAATGGGATGATAAATACTGGTGTGAATAGAAATCACTCGGCTAGAACTGTCTCTCTACTGACTGCTTTTAACGTTTAATAAAATCATTATTTCGTTTACATCGTTGAAAACTTCAACTTATCAAAATTTCAAATTTTCAACATTAAATGTTCTCAGTATCTACTAAAAATTTTTTAATACCCTTACACTGCCTCAGTCTGCTGACTGACTCGAAATCCGAATTTTAATTTTTTTTGTAATAAAAATCTCCTAGACTGTAAAAATTATGAAACACCACAGACAGAACGAATGCAAAACACTTGCACATATACGCAGCCCGATGAGCGGATGGTGGGTGGATTTTTTTTCGGTGTAAGTCGGCTCAAGTTCGGCACTACTCGGTCGACTTGCTTTTTTCGGCGGTATTTGGTTTGGTGTTTGATAAAATTATAACTTTTAAGTTGCTTTGAAGTGTGTGTATATATATTTTGTTACTGTTTGTCTTATGTTACGTTTTTTTTTTCAATGTTTCTTAAAAAATGCCATCACCCAAAAAAAAAATATGAAAAACAACTTCGTTTCATTTCGACGAAAAAGAAGAGAAATGCAGATGCAAAGAATGTAATCAGAAAACCGACACCAAATCAGCGGAAGGAATTACAAGAAATGATACATGATGGTAACAATAATAACATTGTTGTTGTAAGCGATGGAATGGATCACGGTTATTATTAATTTTATTTGTTCCTTTTTGACGCCAAAAATACGAAGTTTCCTTACTTATTTTTAATTTTATTTTTGTTCTTTCTTGACGCCAAAAATACGAAGTTTCCTTACTTATCTTTAATATTACTTTTGTACAGGGTTGGAAACCTTTATTTTCGTTATTTATGGTTACGGTTTATAAGGCTCTTTCCAACCGATTTATTTCGGTTTCGGTTCCGGTTTAGATCCCAAAGTTCGAGTTAATGGTTTCGGGTTTAGGGTTTTTGATTTTTACCAAAATTTCGGTTTTTGGTTACGGTTACGGTTTTTAGGGGTTTTCAGCAAATTTTCGCGTATTGATATTTGATGATGAAAAAAGGCTAAAAAACGAGAAAAGGATGGAATTTCAGCGAGTTGGAGGTGGGTATACCGTCAAAATTACGAATTTACATTATTTACAACCATACGCCACAA
>FIZT01048248.1:4559-15147 GCA_900065295.1 Paracoccus marginatus
TTTTTTTTTTTTTTTGGGGGGGGGGGAGTAATTGCCCTATCCGGCTTGGGTAATTCTTAATTACCAAGTGGTAGGTGTAATTAATTAAAAACAGGATTCGATTTCATGGATTTGGCTCTTGGCTGAATTCCAGAAATGTTATCGATGATGCTGGTGAGAAATCTCGGCTGACGTGAGAAGATGAATGTATGTAGATTCCAGGTGGGTGATAAGCTGTTTGTATGCGGTGTGCTATATTTCATCGAACGAGGTGAATGTGGTCGATGAATGGATTTTTATTCACGAAAAGTACAATGACATTTGAACCTTTTCCACAAGAAAAAAATGAAATTTTTTCTATCATTCATTTTTTTAAAAATACAATTTTTCTGAGTTTTTTTTTTCAAATTGAAATTTCAACATTTTTTCAAGAAATGATATTATTTGACTTTCTTGAAAAAATTGAAATTATGACTTTATTGTACAATTTTTTTTAGATTTTTTAAAAATTGACTTTTTTTCAAAGAAGTGTTTTGGCATTTTTTTTTTTTTTTTTTTTGAAAATGTGACATTTCAACACCAGCTAAAAAAATTGATATTCGAACATTTTTTCAAAAATTGACAGCTTTTACAGGTTAAAAAAACATGATTTTAAAGTGTTTTTTGAAATTTTTTCAGTTTTTGAAAAACATGATTTAAAAGGACTTCTTGACATTTTTACAAATAATGACATTTATGCCATTTTTTCAAAATGATATCATTTTCATTTTATTTTCATTTTCTACAGAAACTAAAATTCTTATCCTTAATTTAATTTTCTTCAAAAAGTGCCATGTTGAACATTTTTCATGAACATTTTTCATGAATCGACATTTTGACTTTTTTCCCCTAACTGATATTCCATTTTTAAAAAAATGAACATTTCAAGTGTTGAAAGTTCATCTTCTCGCATTTAAAAAAAAGTCAAAAAAGTCATATTTCCCATTTCTTAAAAAGTAACATTGAATACTGAACCTAATTTCTCTGATTTTTAAAAAGTTGTTTTTTGATGCATAAAATTGACATTTTAACATTTTATTAAAACAGTGACATTTATTTCAAAAAATCGATTATTAATTTTTTTCACATTTTTTTTAAATGGACATTTTTCAGAGGGACTTTTTTTGTTTATTTTTTAAATTTAAAATTGACATTTTGACATTTTATTAAAACAGTGACATTTATTTCAAAAAATCGATTATTAATTGTTTTTTTTGACATTTTTTTAAATGGACATTTTTCAGAGGGATTTTTTTTGTTTATTTTTTGAATTGATATTTGAACATTTTGACTTTTCAATAAGTACGCACTTTTCTAATTTTTGAAAAATTGACATTCTGAAATAATTTTTTCAAAAAGTGACACTTTTTTAGTTTTTGAAATGATAGACATTTTTATCATTTTTTAAAAAAATCCACATTTTAGCATTTTTTTAAAAAGTGTGACATTTGACATTCCACAAAAAGTTGACATTTTTTAAAAACTGTGACATTTGTGACATTCAAAAAATGATTGACTTTCTGAAATTTTTTTAGTTTTTGAAAGAATATAAAATTCCCACATTTTTCAAAAAAAAAAAAATGTTCAGTCAATATTGTTAATGAATTATCAAAAATCGAAACTGTTTTTTTTTTTCGTTCAAGCCCCACTCCCTCCTTCCCTCCTTCCTTCCTTCCTTCCTTCCTTCCTTCCTTCCTTCCTTCCAGTATCACCTTTAGAAACACCCAAGAAGAGAAATTTGTTTGTAAATGACAGAACAGAACCACCAAAATGTCCACAGCTTCTTGTGTACCATACACTGTAGGTAAGGTATACGTACGAATACCACATAAACTCTGAATTTTACCGCGCGAGATGACATCTCCATAATTTTACGATAAATTGATTATTTAAATTTGACGCTGCGACGACGTAGTCTGAACCTGCCAATGGTACCTACTCGCGGTCAGTAGGTTAATTCACGAGATGAACATTTCGCTGAAAAAATCTACCCGTTGGAAAGTTGTACCTAAATACTATACATATACAGCCGCATCCACAAATAAAACACCAAGAGGAAGTTAGCGTTTCTTTATGACGACATTATTGTTAATCCCACTCAAACCAGTTGGTGGGTTTTGTTGGTAACAGCATGCGACATATTCAAACTTTTAGCCTATTGAACTACTAGTATATACGAGTATGAATGAACGTACCATTCGAAAGAGAAAATATACTTTTGTTTTTATCTGCAGAGCTATACCTATTAATGAAGGAAATCGAAATGAAAAGAAGAGGCCATTTATACCTAAGAAAAACGCGAATACAACATCCGGCACTTTTTCCATTACTACACAATAAGGAAGACCAAAATCTGGAAATTCAATTTTTTTTTTTTTGAAATACGAGTACACATTAATCTTGGTCTTGGTACACCTACGATTATGTTGGTTATTTTCGGGCAATTGAAATATTTTTTCGTTGCATCGTTGCACCGGTCAACATAATATACTTTTGCTTATACATAGGTACTCGTGCAAGGTACAAAGAGCGAATTAACGAATTAGTTACCGCACAATATCAATCATACGGGTCTGCTGACCCAAATACTATAATATTTAATACTGCAGACAATATACGTTGTGTATATCGAGCCGACCCAACACCGTAAAAGATGAGACAATGCACCATATAAAACAACGTATTCTTTAGCACTTTCTCTTCGTCGTCGGTTTTTTTTTACATTTTTATTTCAAGCTGGTTGCGTCCAAGCCGAGTCGTACCTGTGTTTTCAGGTGTTTCGTTTTCAAAATTTATACCCAATTTGAATACCTATTGTGGTCTTAAGAAGGGACGTGGATCTTTAAAAAACCCACAAAATTTTTTTGAGGGAATTATTGAACCATGGATGCACTTTGAAAATGAAAAAAAAAAACGTAGGTACAAAATTGGACAATGTTACACAATAACGCACTTTTGTATGACAAAGCTGTAATATTTTCGAGAGGTCGAGAGGAAATTAATCTATGATTTTTTCACCAGGGCATAGGTACTTATCGACCCGATTGGAAACACTTTCACGTGTAAGAATTTTGTAAATTTTTTTCACGCTTCGAAACGATAGCCAGGCTTTTCCCATTGGTCATTAGGCATAACGAGTTATAAACTTTTGAATTTGTTCCAATTTACAGCCGATACCATATGGAAACGGTTACACTTACATTAGCATCACGTACGAAATAAAAAACCTCCATTATTTGTAAATAATTGCAAAAAAGTGCATGAAGGCGAAAGATAGGTACTCGCGAGTGTATTAGAAAGAACATGTCATATACGCTTTGAATAGTCTACACAGGTACCTACGTCCACGTATCTACAACAAAAGCTTTACAAATTTGCAACATGGACGCGTATTAGCTTTATTCGCGTAACCATTTAGCGGATGAATACAATTGGCGAATTTATACCATTTCGTATATAATAAAAGATGATGGTTAAATGATGACAGCTCTTCGGGATGTTTAACAAGTTATATATTATGTACGGCAATGCTGAGAGTGCTGGTGCTGCGGTATGGCTATGGTTTCGTATATACCTACGTACATGACGTGGAAATGTCGATGTCGTCTCGCGCGGTAATCGACCCGACATTGGAACGAAATTACTAATCACGTTTCCAGCACACGGATACCTTTTCCCATGATTCGATTCGAAATGTCATTTGTGTAATAGCAAATATTTATCGCTGCCATGTCTGTCGCGTCTTCACTCAATGAACAAATAATTCGGATAATAAAACTGCATTACTGTAGTGTGAAGAATATCCACTTCACAGCAGACAGCATTCCTTTGTAGGTTTGGCTCTTTGAAGACGCCGATGTCGCGCTTGTTCTCCACTTCACCGGTCGATTGCCGGATAAATTAAATTCAATTGCAGGATTAAGTTTTGCAAAAAAAAAAAAAAAAAACAGCTGATAGGACGAGGATTGTTCTCCAAAAATCTTTGAAAGCTAGTCTTTAAAAAAAAAAAAACTCAAAATTAATTTGGACGAATTCATTAAATTTTCTTCAAACAAAGAAAAAATTGAGTAAAATTCTAGGAATTGAACAAGTTGATTTTTGGCTTTTAAACAACACGGTTCTCTAATAGAGGTTCACAGAAGGTGTCTCTAAAATTCTAAATTAAATTTTAAAACAATTTGTCCGAGTGCAGAAGTGGATCCAAAGTGGCATTCTGAAGAGATAGGGAGGGGCATGACTTGAATTTCTGAATTCAAGAAATTTTTGCCATTTTTAGCCTAATTTGGAAAACTTGTTTTCCAAAACATCAAACTCTATTGACGAGAACAAAATTTGATAAATTTTTCATTTTCAAAGGGAGGAACCAATATGTGTTTTTTTTCAATTTTTTTGTTTTCCCCCTTCAAATGTAAATGAAATATATTTTAGAGAGCCAAATGAACAGGAAAATTTTTTTCAAAATTTTCAGACGATTTTTTGTCATAGTTGTGACGGTGTGGAAACCTTGGTCATTTTGTAAAAAAAATGTTCGAAGGACATTCGTCATTTTTTTCATAGAAAATACATTATTAGTCTTCATTAAGCTGTAAATATTTTGAAGGGCTGCAATAGGTGCAACGGTGTCGAAAAAAATAAATCTGACCTCCTGTGGTAATGAGCCCGAACAGATGCGTCACATTTTCCACGACACTCTCGTGGGAAATACGGCGTTCACGGGCCAATGTTTTTTAAAGGCAAAAAAAAATGTTTCGTTTTCGCTCAAACTCAAGTCAGGGTTTACTAGTGAGTCGAGAATGCATTTAATAGATTTTAGCTCCCCGTAATCTTAGAAGACTAAATTGAGAATTTTTTTTTGAAAAAAAGTCTACTACTTTGAGAAGCCATGGCCCAGCCCCTTGAGGACGAAAGCAGCTACAAAAAAATGTTCACAACATTAGTTTCATGAAAATAACTTGACGTTGAAAGAGCCACAGGCCAAGAAACCAGATACCTACCAAAATTAACAAGCCCGAGAATCGCATACTTTAAAACCAAATTGCTCACTTCGATCCTCCTGCCAACCTCCTTCCCCATCTCAAGGGAAACCAAGTCAGGATGTTGATTTCCTGTTCTCTTCCACACAATGCGATCTAAAAACACTTCCTCGTTCTCAAAATCACCACACAAAAGGCTGTTTTTTGCACAATTCGCCAAAATGTACACCCACCTTGTCAATTTACTTCAATTTTAAAAATTAGGTTCACGAGGTCACCGATTAAGAAGACGTTAGCAGAATGAGATACGTTATACGTTGTGTAATTAAATCGATTAGAAATGGTTAGCGGGAAAAAAGAGTATAAACTCGTATCAAATGATCCAAAACTACACAGAGAGGCTAACAAGAGATACGAGTAGTACGAGCTTCTTATTAAGTTAACTGTTCTACGTCTCGAACGTCCGACCAGGTATTCGGTATACATTTAATGAGTTGCTAGAATACATAGCGAATACCAAAGCGTAGACGAGGCACCGTAATTAAATCATAAATAGTTTGTACGATGTAAGGATGTAAGATAGGAAAAAATTACGCCAGATTTGTATTTGTTGAAATGTTAAATGCGAGGAAATGGGGCGAAAAAGAATTGGTTTTTGTTTTACATACCTATAGGATGAAATCGGTGTATAAATCCGCTAATTTTGTGAGTGAGTAAAATTCGAATAATAAGTATGATGAGACAACGATAGGTACAAACCATTAGAAAATCATCGAAAGTATCTAACAACTAAAATGTAGTCTAGTTTGAAAAATTCCATGAGGATAAAATCACCAGAAAAATTTGTCAAAATACCTAACGGATCATTCGACGATTGAGAATTTTCTATTTTATTCAGGAACTTTCAAAAAGAGAGCCCATTTACCACAAATATTTTTAAATGTAAAAGTGAGTTTCTAACACCTTCGCAAGCTATTTCTTTACCATTTTCATTTTCTATAGAAAAATGTACTCGCATACTTTAGCTATTTAATCACCATTCGAGAAGATAATCAGACTGGCAGGTTTAGGACTCTAGGTACAATATTCTTACGTAAGTACTAATGCAAAAACAAAAAAAAATGAATGAATAAATAAAAAGACACCAAAAACCCAAAACACACCTCGTTCAAACTCAAACAATCAAACTTATGCTTTTCCAAGTTCGCTAATTAATTCTACACTTTCATTAAATTCATCAACAAACCACGAACGTATAATTTCAACATAATCTGGCCGATTTCTTTTCTTTCTGTGTTTTTTTTTTTTTTTTGGCCCAACAGTCAATTATTATGTACTCGTACATACTTGCATACGAAAAAAAGCACACCCACATTACAATTTTATTTTGGTTTCACTTTCGGTACGACGAATAACACATTACCACCGATGGCCATCGAATGCACTATCCAGGGCATTACCTGGCTAAATGATCATTAAAATAGTACGCTTTTGATTTTACGCGATATTCGGAAAAATTTAGCCATCGGTATTTCGCTCTTATTAATTACACACACGTTTGGTAATAACTCAGTCGTGTTGTTAATTAAACCTGCTGCGATGTTTGTCATCATCGCGACGCAGAAAGTTGCTGCGTGTTGGAAATTAAAATAAAACATCATTCGTTAATTATTGCCAGTTAGAGACCGCGTATATGCTACCCAGTCTACCTTCACGGTCGTTGTCCTAGCTTCCTCGCTTTCTTCATCGTGTCGTCTCATCGTCTCATCGTTGTCGTCTCAGGTCTGAGCGTCGAACGTGCCTTGTGCATTTTTTTTCTTTCCTTCATCGCAAACACGATTTATTGTACAGGGAAACTATATACTTACGTATAATAGCATTCAATGCAATATTAACGCGTTTAATATTTCATCTTTTTACGAGTAATCAGAATCGCCGTTAGGTTCTTATTCTCCTCACACTATGAGTGTTTGTCATAGCTGTACTAGTTATCTAAGTATGCTGCGTATGAATTGAGGGTTGGGCACATATACAGGCGGAAGAGGAGCAAGATGGTCTGGGCAAGTAAACGTCGTTCTAATTGCGTTTATACGCAGGTATAGAAAAGCTTGTCGTCGCATGAATGGTTTAATTTAATGGCGAAAAATTGAAATTAAAGTGGTTCCGCAGAATTTATATTAAATGAGAATTTCACAAAAGGTTTGCGTATACCGAATAATACGAAAGAAATTGCAATTTTGGTGTATGAGTCGGCCTCTCTAAATAGAGAATGAGATTCGGCATTTCGGCTGCTCAACGCAGATAATTGATGATTTTTTTCCACGCGAAAAAGCGTGTCAAGTTTTTGCAGTTGACAACTAGGTGATTTTTACCAACTTGAATAGTTTTAAATTTCTGAAAAATTCACACAGTTGCTTTTCAAAACATTGGCGAATTTTCATTTTTTTTTTTTTTTTTTTTTTTTTTTTTTTTTTTTTTTAAAAAAAAAAATTTTTTTTTTTTTTTTTTTTTTTTTTTTTGGAATTTCAAAGCAAAAAAATTGATGATTTTTAAATTTTAAAAAACATACCTAATTTTATTTTTTTGAATGAAACAATTTTATGTGTTTTTTAAAAATATAGGTATTCAATTTTTTTCATTAAAATCATTTTTCAAAAATTGTCGATTTTTCAATTATTTTGAAATGGATGAAAATTTTAAAATATCAAATGTAGCAGTTTTCAATATTTTTTATTTATTTTTTTTTAGTTAAATTTTTTTTCAAAAATTGATGAATTTTATCAAAATGCTATTCCAATTTTTTCAAAAATTAACAGCTTTTCAGATATTTTGAAATCTGGCGAATTTTTAAGTTTTTCAAACTTTTTTAAAATTAAAAATTTCAAAATTCCATTTTTTCAAGGAGTATAATTTTTTTCATTTCCCTCCCCCCCCAAAACCAAGACAAATCGATAGAGCATGTAAGAAGAACCCCAGAACCAAAATTTCAGCTGCTAAGCTGCACCCCCTGATTTTTGGTGAATTTTTGAAAATCGATTTTTGGACTTGGTCAAAAATATGTCAAAAAAAAGAAAATTTTACTCAATTGAGCTAGAAGTCTGAAATTTGGTTTATACCCTAATTTTGACTCGTCAAATTGATTGGAAGTGGTTTCCAGTCGTTCTGGAGCCTCCAGCAAATTTTGGAAAATGCTAGAAACTCAAAAATGTTGGCTGAAACCTTCAAAAGTTTACTTTGGCACGTATAAGCGCGATCGATGCATATTAGTGGCCCCCTTCAACCGATTACGATAGGTGTTTTCGAAATCTGGCGTTTCCAGTTCGGCACCACTATTTTATTCAGACGTTTAATTTCGTGTAAAATATCGAATTCTCAAAATACCAACGCGTCAACGTAAAAATTTAAAATTTACGTGCGGGCCTAATTTTGATTCGCCGAATCGATTGAAAGCAGTTTCGAGTCATTCTGGAGCCTCTAGCAAAGTTTGGAAAATTCCAGAAATTAAAAAATGCTCTGAAAATTTCGAAACCAGATCCAATCGATTAAGTGTGTCAAAATTCGGGCATAAGCTAAATTCTGGATGGTTTCAGAGCATTTTTGAGTTTCTGGAATTTTTCAAAATTTTCTGGAGGCTCCAGAATGATTTGAGATTGCTTCCAATCGATTCGGCGTGTCAAAATTCGGGTGTAAACCTTTTGAAATTAATTAATTTTTGCAATTGGGATTTCTCATTTCGGAGAGAAAAAAATTTATCTACGTTCTTACGACCTTTAAATTGAAAAAAAAAAAAAAAATAGTTTCAACTGGTCAAACATTTGACTATTTTTAGGTAGATAATTAGATAGCAGTAATCCAATTTCCATGCCATGATGATTGCGATGGAGATCTCCAATTGATCAATTCCCTCGCCAATATATTCTTGAACCAACAAAAGGAGGTGAAATTGAACGAATTGATAGTAAAATCATAATTTTATACTTAGATCCATATCCGAAATTAAAGTACGAATATAGACATTATGCGGTTATCCGCAGAATATTAGGTACGCGTGGAATTTGAGCAAATGAATTATCGGAGTAAAAAAATGGTCGGTATTTGGCACTTGACTCGCTTCCCTTGGCCTCCCTATCGTGACACTGGATAGCGTCAGGACCAAGATTAACGAATTTGCAACTTACGTAAAATGTGTACTCTTATTCATTTTACGTGCATAACAATTAAAATAATTACGAAACGAGTACGTTGCGTTCGGAAGACTCTACGATGCCACAGCCAGCCGAGCCTTGTGCCGTATTGTCCGCGAAAATACCTCAAGCTACTGACCTGTATTCGGTAATAAAAAGTAAACACGAGTTGGAAATATACTCAAAGCAGAAAAGAACACACTTACGTACGAGATAATGGAGCCGGGCACCGGGTTAATTAATGCGCGAGATAATTTTTCAAGTAGCCGGGTCATGAATATGTCATGCGGCGTTTAAAACCATTCCGATGCCGGGTACCACAAGATGAGGAAATACATAGGAAATAACTAAACGAAGAAGATGAATGGTAGAAATGAACGCCGGACGGCGAAACGATTATGCAAATATTAAATAGCTGACCACATAATTCAGCAGCATTCGAACCGGTTGTTCCCACTTACCCATAAGTGTTTTACTATGTAATATAACAGGAACCAGATATGCAAATGATGAACTCTAATGATAGAAAAGCCATATACCGGCGTGGCCGACTGCGCTGTATCCCGAACCGGTGCGTTCTAAAAATGTAGTCACGTTTATTGACTATGCGATTGTTTGAGTAAAATCCAGTTCACTTTTAGGCGTAAGCGTACGCAGCTTAATTACGTTCGAGATTGTTTTTTGCGGTCTCGGGTACCGTAAGCGATAATCGTTTGTTTGTAATGTAACAATAATCTCCTCCTTTTCTTCTCTTCGAATATGGTAAATGCATACCTAATAATATACCGTTCCTAGTTGAGGAATTTTTCCGCTGATTGGTGGACTATTTGTTTTCATGAGGTTGCTTTTCAGTTTTCTATACCAGAAATTCCATAGAAAAGTAGTTTTCATAAAACGTGAAATTTTTTACAAAAATTGAAAATTTTGATATTTTAAATGGACGCTAATGCCACGAAATGCTAAAGAAGGCACCACCATCTAATTTTATCGACAAATCAAAAAAAAAAAAAAAAAAACTGAAAATACTACTTTGAAAAAAAAGAAAAATTCACAGAAAATGAGAATTTTGAAAATCTGATCATAAAATTTCCAACTTTCAAGAAATTAGAAAAAAACACACAAATTGTAAAATTGACGAATTTTGTGAAATGGACAAAGGGTACCGGCGCATAAGATAGGTGAAAATGCCCCAGAGTTGAAATTCGAAACTAAGCAATGGAATTTGGTTCCTATGGACTGAAAACCCCGTGGTAAAAATTTTAGCCCCCCACCCATAGTTATGGGGCAAAACGTTATTTTTTTCGACTTTCCCATTGAGAATTTTTGTTTTCGCGAGTTTTTCACCGATTTTTTTCAAACTTGCATGGATGGTACACTACACCAAGGGGTATTACAGGGTGGATCAAAAAAAAA